>NW_004624798.1:1093950-1171080 GCF_000247695.1 Heterocephalus glaber
TGATGTTTTACTGTTGTTGGCTCTTTTATTTCTTATTTTTCCCCTCCTTTCCCTTTAGTTTCTTACCTTGCCTGGTGGCTTCCCTCTGTTGGGCCTCATGGAGTTGTGACCTTCATTGTCTTTTTCTTGTATATTGTTTAGAATTGTTTGGAGTGCTGGTTTGATGTTCATGAAATTTCTCAGGTGTTCTTTGTCGTTGAAGTATCTAATTTCCCCATCGATTTTGAAAGATAATTTTGCAGGATAGAACAGTCTAGGTTGGAAGTTATTTTCTTTTAGGGCTTGAAATACTTCACTCCAGGTTATCCTTGATTTGAGGGTTTGTGTTGAGAAGTCTGCTGTGATTCTGATGGGCTTTCCTTTGTAGGTGATTTATTTCTTTTCTCTAAATTCCTGTAGTATTTTGTACTTCTGTTGGGTTTCTGGGATCTTGACTATTATATGCCTAGGTGTAGATTTTTTTTTTAATCATGGCTAGGTGGAGTTCTACATGTCTCACTTATCTGTATGTCCAATTCTCCACCTCTGTCTGGGAAGTTTTCTACTATTACTTCTGTGAACAGTTTTTTTATGTTAATTGTACTTTCTCCTGTGTTTTCTTGGACTCTGATCAGTCTTATGTTATTCCTCTTTGCATCATCTAGCAGCTGCTGGATTGATTTCTTGTGCTCACTTATTATTTTTAAGAAATATCTGTTTTCATGTTCCTGAACCACCATCCTGTCTTCTATGCCTGATAGTCTATCTCCAGATTCCCTTAATCTGCTCTGCATGCATACAGTGGAGTTTTTAATCTCCTGAATTATCTGTTTGAATCTGTTTCATGGATTCCATTTCTTTCTTATGTTGGGCAATCATGGTTTCCATTTCTTTCTTATGCTGGACATTCATATCTACCAGAATGTTTCTGAGCTCATCTATTTTTTTTTATGTGTTTCTGTTCTAGAGCCTCTATTCATGTCTTTCACTCTGCTCACCATCTCTGAAGTTATCTGGGAGATTATTTCTGCTTTGAATTTTTCTAGAGCCTCATTCATCTCTTTTGTTACTTCCTGTGCTATCAGTTCAGGGTGTCCAGGTAGTTGATTATCAGATTTTTCCACCCCTTTTCTCCCTTCATTTGCCTTGTGTGGGGTGGAAGTCCGAGTTTAAGCCTTGTTAAATGTCTTCTCATTTTTGTTTTTGGTACTGTCCTTGTTTTAATTCCTGGGTTGATACTTTGAAGTTGCTTATTGTAAGTATCTTTGTTGATGTATTTAGAACCCTTGTGGAATGATTGCTTCTCAGAGGTTTCTTCCAGATATAGCTGGTCTTTACATTTTTGCGTCTCTCATGGCTCCGAGGCTATCTCATTTTCATTATACCAGGAAGGACAACTGATTAGATCAATCACAACACCTTAGCCCAAGTGATACAATCAGCAACACAATAGCATCAAGTACCTCTTAGAAAATGACAATTTGTGGTAGTTACTAAGCTATCACCTTTAACTGTGTGAATTAAGTCAAAATCAAAGACCAACCCAACATATGTTTATAGTGAATAAACGCTTCAGTTTAGCAACTTTACCCTTCGGGATGGGAAGTTAGAAGGAGTTTGGGAGGGAAGAATATGTAGGTAGAAGGATAGGGGAAGGTTAGCAGTGAGACCAGAGGGCACAATCAAGAGAAGGAAAGAGAAGAAAAGAAAAATACAGAAGAAATATGAGTTAGGGCCAGAACAGGAGCAGAAAGGTAGATGAAGAACAATGTCAGACATCAAGGGAGTGAGGTAGAGAAAGAAAACAGAAAAGAAAGAAAAAAGAGAAAAAAATGTTAAAAGAGTAGAGAAGAAGAAAAAAAATTAAAAATAAGAGCAAAAAAATAGTGGTAATTTTGAAAATAACAAATAAAAGATAAAAATAAAGGGCCTCCTTCAGGGTGTGTCTCTGCTGTCACAATAGACAATGTGGGCAGCAGTGTGCAGTTATAAGTCAATGAGTCTCAGTAAGCCAGTCATAGACCCATGAGATTCAGGCAGATTTCTGGCTGCAAGTCCCAAGTTGAGCTCCCTGTCCTCCTGCAGGGTTGCACTCTGAAAGGTTCTATTGAAAGTTCCAGCTGCCTTTCCCCTGAAGGAAGTCCAGGAGGTGATGATCCCTCCAACTTACCAAGCACGGTGGTCTGGTGTGCCTTTATTGCAGAGATTCTCTTCACTTTTCCTGTGGGCTTCAGTTTTCATCAGGGAGCCTGAGAGAGGCCCTCTCTCTGTTGTTCACTTCTGCAGCTCAGGACAATGGCATTTATGTCCCCCTGTGCCTCTGTAGTGTGGAACCAAGTAGCTACACAGCCAAGAGGCCAGAGGCTGGGGGCGGGGGGGATGGGGGGGACAGGGAGGTAAGGGCAGGGGGGTGGAGCCTGTTGTTGCAGGTGCCCAAGTGGCTAAGCTGGCAGCTGGTGGCCATGCCTGGGGGGTACTCACCAGTTCCATCTCCTAGTCTCCGATAACTAACATTAACCGGCGTGGTACAAGAAGAACTTTTTTAGAATGAGAGACTATATTCACATAACTTTACTAGAGTATATTGGTATATTTTATGACTAGTTACTGGTATTAATCTCTTGCTTTGCCTAATTTATAAGTTTTTATCATATATATGTGAAAATAAACAAAGTTTACATAGAATTCTGTACTATGATTTCAGGTATCCATCAGAAGTCTTTAAAATTATTCCCTGTGGATAATGCAGAGTACTGTGCATATATTTACATATATATGAGAAGAAGAGAAATGTTTTATTACTCTTAGAAAGAAATAATGTTAACATGTATTTCACACAGATTTTTCATCTATTAATAGTCTCCCATCTAAAAAGCAAAACTCTCAATCTGTCCACCATGCTCCTTCTGCTTTGATTATATTTCTGTTCCTGCAGACTTAAACCTTTGAAAGAATTATCTATTATCTCTGCCTTCATTTCTTCTACTTCTACTCAGTTTTCAATCCATTGCAATTTGTCTCATACTACTTCTTCCAAGGTCAATAAAACCTCCTCTTTCCCAAATCCAGGGAGCAGTTGTCATTGCTTATCATTTTTGGCTTCATGCCACTTTCAATACTGTTGATGCATTTCCTTCTGGAAACACCCTTTCCCTGGGTTCCATGGCTGCTCTTGTGTGTGTGTGTGTGTGTGTGTGTGTGTGTGTTTATGCTGTCCTTCCTCTCTAGCTACTTTTTCCTCAGTTTCTTTTGCAGGTTTCTCTCCCTTTTCAACCTCTCCTCACTTAGATCTCTCTTTTGTATATGTATTTCCTTGTAATAATAGTAGAAAAAGCAAGATTTAATGAATGCTTATTTAAGGATTGTTCAGGAACTATTCTAAACACTTTTGCATTTATTAAGTCATTCAATTGTCAGAGCTACCCTATGGATAGATACTTTTGCACTGTGAATTGTTTAATGTGTGAAAGAAAATACTGAAGGAAAGAAATATAGGAAAGGTCACAGTGCCTGTCGGGTAGAACTGGGATGTGAACCAGGTAGTGTGAATCCAGAAACCACATACTTAACCATGCACCACCCCCCCGTTCTACTTACTTCTCATAGACTCCCTTGGTGATCTTGTCCTTTGCATGAAATGGAGCCAATTCATATTACTGTAAAAATATTTGTTCAGCTCATATACAGTGCTGGTACTGTATTCAATGTTGAAAAAATAAATATGAACAAAGTATGGTTTCTTACCTAACTCTATGGAATCATTATAGTCTTGTTGCCATGGAGGGACATTCATGGTATTAATAATTATCGGTCATTTAAGGTATTTTCTTCACATATTTTGAAGTCTTAATATATCTCTAGTCATTATTTATTTTCCTCACTATTCATATAATTCCTGAATTATCTTAGGATGTAACTATATTTATGATACTTTCCATAATACTTAGCAACTTCACCTTTTGGATCATTTTCTTAGAGAAAATACAACTTCTGTAAAAGTTTTGGCATCCATTGTGAAAGTTCCTTTTTGACATGTTCAGTATTATTACTTTTTTGCACAGTTTTTGTCACCTGTGGTGGCTCAAAACTCTACATAAAAGCACATGGTAAGTGGCATAAAGAAAGGTTCCATTGCTATAAAACACACAAGGTGCAGAACAAGCTGTAATAGAGTACTGCCTTACAATGTTGTCTAATAATGCTCAGCAAAAAATATATTCTGAGTTCTCATTGACATATAGTCATTGTTCCTTATTGGGTACCTATATGTAAAGTAGCATTACTGGAGAGGAACAGTCTTACAGGTGTCATTTATAAAATTAATAATATTTTGAGAACTGTAAAGGAAATGAGATCTTCATGAAGAACCAAAATGTGAGGAAAGACACATATTTAAAAGATAAACAACAAAGGAAAGGATACAAGGATTGTAGAGATAAATGGAAATTCAGATAAAGAAACAAGAAAAGGGATTCATTTGGGTGATTGTAGGGTTCATTGGTTGGGGAGAGGTAGGGGGTTTAATCTGGACAGGTTTAATGGTATTAGAATGTCATTTTATCCTAACACAGTGTGCAGCTATCAAAACAAATTTAAAGCAAAAATGTATCATAGTCAGCTTTATCTTCAGAAGACAACTGGAGGTTTAATTGGTAATTATTGTGTGGAAATAGATTTCATAAAACTACTGCAATAATCAAATCAAAAGCACGGACAATATGCATGGCTTCTATTAATCATAACTCTCTGTATATAAAACCTGTCTGCTCCATTTTTAAACAATGTGGCCTTTATAGATAACTTAATATCTGTTATCTAGTCTCAATTCTCTCATCATCACAGTGGAGATGAGAATATCTATTCATTTAGTTTGTTGCAAAGATTAAAAGAGGTAACATAGTGTGCTTGGAATTCTACAAGTATTCACAAAATGTCAGCCTGTTTTTATTTATTTGGGCTTTGGAAGTGGAAAGGGAGCTCAGGATTCATTAGTGGGAAGAAACAGGATTTGTCAAAGGAAAACTTTAAAGGTGAATTAAAATTTGGGGACTTGATATTTTATATCGAGAAAGGAGATATGGGACATTTCAGGCCTGGTAAGTATTTTAGTTTAATGGAGGCAACTGAGGAAAATATGTTATATTTAAGACTTTTAAGATTGAGGAAGATAATAATAAAAGTGAAGCTTTATGAATTATTTGGAAATTTGAAACTTGTAGATCATGTGATGATGCAGAAGTGTATATTAAGAAGTAAAGGCATCCAAAGAATTAGTCATAAGCCAGGTGTGGTGGAGGCTGAGGCAGAAGGATCACAAATTTGAGCCCAGACTGAACTGCATAGCAGCTTAGTGAGATGCTGTTTCAGAATTTAAAATTTTGAAAAGGACTGGGGATGTAGCTTAGCGTGAAAGCCTGGTCCCTACTCAAGAAAACAAATAAAAAGCAAAGCAAATAAACAAAAAACTTCTAGGAATTTATATAAGGAAGCTGATAAACTGTATTTACAAAGAGAATTTAGAGAGGTTAAAAAAAAAAAGAACAAAGTGGGTCATAGAAATCAAGGGATGAATGTGTTTAACAAACGAGGATGAATTAGTACCAGCAAAGCATCTAGATAAGTCCATTTGATAGAAAAGTGTAATAAGGTCACTGGGTCAACACATAGAGGGAAAACTTCAGTCACTGCAAGAAAGTAGTTTTATAAGAAAGAAGCCATTTGACTATGGTATGTAAATGAGTGAGAGATAAAAATTGTGACAGTGGGGATTGGTATGTTCTTTTTAAGTCAAATTATTTAAATGTAGGACAACTGTAATAAAGGAGAAATTAGTGAAGATACACCAATTTGTATGTAGATGAGGTAGGATTTTAGAGTGTCTTTCCTATGGGAGATATTTGGACATGTTTAGACCTTGAGTAGAAGATGAAGGAAAGGAAGAAATACCAGAATCACGAATGCATGAGAAGTACAAATGGAAGGGTTAATATTGGAAGACATTCACGGTACTTTTGGCAATGGCAATCTAGGCGTTCACAACAAACTTCCTTTGTAAAAAGCCAGAAAAGTTGCCCAAATATAGTATGAAATACCTTTTGAATTTGCTCTACTTGGGGGTCATAGTACTTCTTTGTGCTTGGCTTTGTATCATTCATCAGTTTTAGAAAACCGAACCTTCATGGAAAAAATAGTTTAAAACTAAAGACTAAAAGAAATTAAAAGCAGTCAGAGAATAACATTCATTTATCTTCAAAATAGCAGTGTTTACCCTCATAACAGAGACAATGGAAATCAGTGAACAATGGAATGATAATTTCACAGGGCTGAAAAATGTAATTGTAAACTTAAAACCTTAGCATAGAATTCTCTATAAAATATACCTCAAAATAAATGTAAAATAAAGATATTTTCACACAGTAAGACAGAAAATTTATTTTCAGCATGCCAGCAACAGAGAAATACTAAAAGGTGTGTTCCAGCAGAACATTAAAAAAAAGTAAATTAAGGAAGCAAATCTAAATTAATGTAAAAAAAATTGTCTGTAGGGCTTCAAGAAAACAATAACATGCAAATTAGAAAGGATATAAATTATTCAAGCATTCCTATAATGACTGAGAAGTGGAAAAATACTAGCTGGTACTTGAGTTCAGTATATAAAGAAGGGATGTTTAAATCTCCATGATAACTCAAAAGGAATTGTAAAAGATATGTAGGTAAGTTAGTAGAGAAGAAAATTAGGGTAATAATAGGTATTCCTAAAGGAGATGAGATGGGGAAGGGGTAGAGAAGAAACAAACAGAAAATAGAATTGTTGGAGTTGAGTTTAGATATTTAAAATCATATTGCTACTTCAGTTGTATCAGAAATTTAAAATTCAGTTCTGTGGTACCTATAGGAAACATACTTTAAATATAAGTTGAATGCAATAGAATAGAAAATGTACCATACACTAATAAAATGCTAGTATATTTGCTATATATATATATAAACTTCAAGTAAGAAGCATTATTAAAACTAAAGCATTTTATAATGATAAGTTTCAGTTTACCAAGATGGTATAATAATTCTAATTTTGTAAGAAGTTCATGGGCTTCTAATATCAAAAGGAAGGAAGTATAGAATAACAATGATTTGATCAATTTTTCATAATCTTTTCTTTAACTGACACATAACATTAATACATATTTGTATGATACACTTCTCCTCAGGTTATTTTGAAATGTAGATTTTATTGTAGATTGTAGTATGACATTCAGCAGTAGAACTACTTTCCCCACCAAATTTGGTATCAATTTCAACCCTATCTCTGTCTCCTCTCTATCCTTCCCATCCTATTCTCTAGAAGCCTCTAGTTACTCATGTGCTCTGTGTTATCAACTGTTTTAGCTTCTACCAATCCGTGAGAACATGAGGTATTTGTCTTTCTGTGCCTGGATTATTTCACTTAATATAATTTCTTCCAGTGCCATCCATGCTGCTGCAAAAGATAAAATTTTATCCTTTTTATAGAGGAATATGTAATATATATATTGTGGTATACAGTATATATAAACTGATATATGTATATCACAGTTTTAAATTCATCTGCTGATGGACATATTGGTTGTTTCCTTGTCTTGAAGATTGTGAATAGTGCTGCAATAATCATGGTTGTACAGCTCTCTGATGATCTCATTTTCTTGGGTTATGTATATCAAAATTAAATATATATATGTATATAGATATGTATATAGATATGCATATCTATATACATATATTTATATCTATATATACAGTATTGCAGAATCATGTAATTCTATTTTCAATTTTTTTTTTATTTTTGGTGCCGGGGATTGAACTCGGGTCTCTGCGCTTGCGCAGCAGATGGCGAAACCACTGAGCTAAATCCTCAGCCTATATTTTCAATTTTTTGAGGAACCTCCACACTATTTTCAATAATGGCTGTGCTGATTTACACTCACCAACAGTGTATAAGAAGTCTCCTTTCTCTGCCTTCATGCTAGGTAGCATTTTATTTATTTATTTACAACATGTATAATATATTTCTACTACAGCCATCTAGCTGGCATAAGATATTTTACTGTGGTTTTGATGTATATTTCCTTGATAATTGGAAATGTTGAGCATTTCTTCATATAATTATTGAGCATTTGTGTATCTTTTGAGAAATGCATATTTGAGTCATTTATATGCTTTAAAATCAGTTTGTTTATTTGGTGGTTTTTGCTCTTGAATTTATTATATATTTTAGATATTGACTCCTTGTCAGATAAAGAATTTACAAAAATTTTCTCCCATTTTATAGGTTGTTGCTTGACTTTTCTTTCATCCTTTCCTTTTCTGTGTGATAGCTTTTTAGTTTGATGTAATTTAGTTTATCTGCTTTTGATTTTGCGGCCTGCACTTTTGGAATTTTTCCCAAAAGTTTTTGCCTATCCTAAAGTCTGGAAGTGTTTCCTCTATGCCTTCTTCCCATAGTTTTATTATTTTGGGTCTCACATTTAGGTCTGTAATCCATTTTGTGTTTATTTTTGTACAAAATAAGAAGTAGGAGTGCAGTCTCATTCTTTTGTATGTGTTTATCCAATTTTCCCGGAACCATTTGTTCAAGAGGTTTCCTTTCTCCAATGTATGTTTTTGGTTCTTTTGTCTAAAATCAGTTGGCTGTACATATGTAGATTAATTTCAGGACTTTCCATTTTGTTCCATTAGTCTGTGTGTCTGGCTTCATGCCAAAATCACACTCTTTTGATTATTGGAGTTTTGTAGTACATTTTAAGGTATTGCTATGTCTCTAGTTTTTCTTCTCTCCTCTCTCCACTCCTCTCCTCTACCCCCATCTCCTCTACAGATTTGCTTTGATGATACTGAGTCTTTTGAGGCTTTATGCGAATTTCCAGATGGTTTTTTTCCTACTTTTTTGAAGAATACCATTAGTATTTTGATGGAGATTGCATTTAATCTGTAGATATCTTTTGGTATCTACATAGAATGGACATTTTAACGATGTTAATTCTTCCAATTCGTGAGTATCAGCTGCTTTTCTACTTGTGGTGTCCTTTATGATTTCTTTTTTTAATTAAAGTTTTATTGCTATTGGTACTTGTTTTCAGTTCATAAAGATTATATTCCTCATGAGGAGTTTATGATTTCTTTCATCTGTTTTTTATAATTTATATTGTAGAGAGTTTTCTCTTCCTTGGTTAAATTTATTCCTCAGTGTTTTATTATTATTTTGTCCATAGATTTGTGAATGAGAATGCTTTATAAATTTCTTTCTCAGGCAGCTAATTATTGGTGTATAAAATGCTACTCTTTTCTCATGTTATTTATGCATCCTGCAAGTGTACAAAATTTATGTTCCAACAAGGTTTTGGTGAGGACTTTAGATTTTTCTTCAAATAAGGTTATGTCATCTACAAACAGTAGTAATTTGTTCCCTTGACCAATTTGGATGCTCCTCTTTTTATCCTGCCCAATTGTTCTGGCTAAGACTTCCTTAAGTCTTATAGTAATATGTTTTATAGGAGTGGTATATGTTTTTTCAATGTATATGTTTTTCAGTATATGTTTTTCAATGTAAAAGAAAATATTGTTGTTTTAGGATAAGGTTCCAGCTCTACACAAGTTGGCATGATATTGGCCATTGATTTGTCACATATAGCCTTTCTTGTATAGAGGTATATTCCTTGCGTGCCTAATCTGTTGAGGGTTTTTTTTTTTATCACGGATGAACATTACATTTTATCACATAATTTTTCTGTGTTTATTGAGATGATATATGATTTTTGACTTTCAACCTGGTTTTGTCATATAAAGTGTTTATTGATCTGCATATCTGGCACCATGTTTGCATCCCTGGTATAAATCCCATTTGATCAGGGTACATATATATCACCTCTTTGATGTGCCATAGGATCCAGTTTGTTGAGTACTTATGTATCTGATTATGAAGAACATTGGTCTATAGTCGTTATTGCTTTGGTCTTGGTGTCAAGGTAATCCAGATCTCATAAGATGACTTAGGCAAACTTCTTTCACTTTGCATTTTTTAGGATAGTCTGAGAATTGGTCTTTGTTCTTCTTTAATGTTTTGTGAAATTTGGCAGTAAAATTATCAGCTCCTGGGCTTTTCTTTGCTGAGAGTCTTTTTTATTAAGAATTCAATCACGGGGCCGGGGATTTAGCTCAGTGGTTTCGCCACCTGCTGCGCAAGCTCAAGGACCCGAGTTCGATCTCCGGTACCATTTAGGTTGTTGCCATGGCTCAAGTAGTATTGCTAAAAATACTTCAAGACTTCATAGGTTTTCATGTATCTCCTCCAGATCCTGATTTCAGCTCTCTTGGGTAAATACCCAGAAGTGGTATTGCTTTATCATATGGTAGTTCTGTTTTAAGTATTTTAAAAAATAACTTCTATATTGTTTTTCAAAATGGCTGTACCAATTTACATTCCTACCAGTAGTGTATCAGGGTTCCTTTTCTTCATATTCTTCCCAACACTTGATTTTGCTTGTATTTTTAATAATAGCCATCCTAACTTGATTTGTATTTCCATGATGATTGGCACCTTTTTCATATACTTGTTGACTATTTTTATGACTTATATGGAGAAATGCCTATTCAGGTTCTTTTCAAATCAGATTATTTAGTTTTTTGCTGTTGAGTGTTTTGAATTTCTTATATGATTTGGATATTTATCTCCTATCGGGTGTATGGTTTGCAAAAATTTTCTTATATTTGTAAGATGACTTTTGATTTTATTGATTGTTTCCTTTGCTGTGCAGAATCTTCTCAGTTTGATATAATCCCCCCTTTTTGCTGTTGTTGCCTGAGCCTTTGATATCACACTCAAAAAAATTATTGATAAGACCAATGTCAAGGAACTTTTTCCTTATTTTTCAAGAGTTTTATAGGTTATAGATCCCAGACTTATGTTTAAATCTTTTATCAGTTTTTTATTTTTTATGTGATGTAAGCTATGGATCCAGTATCATTTACTTACATATGGATATCTAACTTTTCCAACACCATTTATTGAGGACGCTATTGTTTCCCTGTTCTGTGTTCTTGGTGCTCTTGTTTGAATATTGATTGACTTTGTATAATAGGTTTATCTTAGAGGTTTCTAGTTTCTTCTACTGGTCTATATGCCTATATTTGTGGTGGCACTATACTGTTGTGATTACTATAGGTTTGTAATACAATTTAAAGTTAAGAAGTATGCCTCCAGTTTTGTTCAAAACCACTTAGGCCAGTGGTGGTGAACCTATGGCACATGTGGCTCAACGGGCAGGCAGAGCCCTCTTTATTGGCACTCAAACCAAGTGTATCTCTTTTTTCTAAATTAAAACCTCAGTATTCAGGTTTAATTACAGTGTTGGCACTTTGTGATAAGTAAGTGGGTTTTGGGTTGCCATTTGGGTACTCTGCCTCCAAAAGGTTCTCCATCCCTGGGTTAGGCTATGTGGAGTCTTTTGCAGCTCCATATGAATTTTTGAATTCATTTTTCTATTTGTGTGAAAAATGTTGGAATTTGGATAGGAATTATATTGAAGATGCTGTGGATATTATAGACATTTTAACATTATTAATTCTCCAAATCTATGATGTGTATTTATCTTGTTTTCTTTAATTCTTTTCTGTAACATTTACAGTTTTTTTAGTATATAAGGCTTTTACCTTCAAAATTAAGTTTGTTGCTGAGTATTTTATTCTCTTTGATGTTATAAATGGTCTTGTTATCTAAATTACATTTTCAGATGCTTTGTTGTTGGTGTATGAAAATGCAACTCAAATGATTTCTACTCAACAAATTCTACTGTCAGAAATCTTACTGAATTTTTTAGTTCAGTTGTTGTGCCCTTCACATTTCTGTTTGGCCTTCTTTTTGGTTTTTATCTCTTTAATCACCTTCTCATTTTGTTCATGTGTTTTCATTTTTTTCTGATTTGTCTATGTGCTCATGTAGCTTGTTGATTATTTTGAATTAATTGTCACGCAGCTCATAGCTCTATATTTTAGTGGCTTTTTTTTTCTTTTTTAAAAAATCTGGTTTCTTTGTTTTTCTGATCCTTGCAGCTTTGCATTAGTGTATTTGCATTTACATACCACTTCCTCCGATCTTTACAGAATAGTCATCTTATTGAGTATTTGCCAGTTACTTTTCACCAGGAGAATTTTCACAGTAACCCTAGACAGGCATTTGGGTCGATGGGATGGCAGGCAGGTACCACAAGCAAGCTTGTTCCAGGGGTTTACAGTTGAGACACCCTGTGGTCTGGATCTGCAAGCAGGCAAATTTTGTGGCCGGGTCTAGAGTTTTAGCCTCGTATAGCATTCCAATAGAAATGGACCTGCTCTCTTTATTTGTAAATATGTGTAGACCTTGGGAGCCAGTAGCCCGAGTCCATAAGGGCTGGCGTGGGGCAAGCCTGGTGCTTGGTTCCGTGGGGGCTGTCCTAGCACTAATGTCCACTGGGACAGGTTTGTTTCCTGGACTCACAAGTAGGAACTTGAGGCCATATTCTTTAGGGGACAGCCTGGTGCTCAAGTGGGGCTTTCATTTATATCCTTGAAGGTCAGCATGACCCTGAGGTAGCCTTAGGGCTGGTGTCTACATGTGTTTATTTTTTTTAACTAAGGCCGGATGTTACCTTGAGACTATAAAAAGTTGAGGCAGAATTGGAGGTCTTAAGAAATTGCATGGTTTTATATAACTGGAGTGAAATATGAGAAAGAAGATAACTTAAAATTAATGTGCATAATTAAGGCTCTAACTGAAGTCTGAAGTAATATTACATGGGATAGCCTTTGATGATAGAAAATTAGTTTTCTTTAATATTTTTCAGAAACAAAGTAGAAGAGAAACAAAATGGATTGATCTATGATTTGAGAGTAGTATGATACGTCTTCCAAAAGGGCAAGAGAAAGAGAATTTTGAATGGATTATAGATTGGTTTGTTGAACTGATTGTGACATCTAGATTACATAGGAAAGAAAGTGTAGAAGATGGAGGGCATATTTTGTGGTGATTAAGAACATGAGCTTTATCCTTAAACAAACATAAGGCATGGGAGTATATTGCTGATCATCAATTTAAATTACTTTTCTAAACCAAAAATTGCCCTATTTCCCAAATGAAGAAAATACCTGCTTGGGAATATTACATAAGGAACTATATATAACATTCTTAGTAAAAGTCATCAATATGAGCAAGCTAGATAAATTAAATGACGAGAGATTAGGAAAACTTAAAGGCTGATTTTTATATCAGAGAGGATATGGGAGAAATTGACAGGAAGAAGTTAAACTTATAGAAAGGATTGACAATGGTACTATTTTAACTCTAAGTATACACAGTATGAACCTAGAGATTTCCAAAGTAAATAGAATAAGAAGTATTAGAGTGAGGCAGTCTAAAATTAATAATCATGTGTTGAATATTCCTCTACCCACCAAGTCATACCAAGGGTGGGGAAGCATATCGATTATTTTGAGTGTTCTTCACCATGTTTTGGTTGCATAAACTATTTTTCCCTAAATTAAAAATTTCTTTAAATTCCTAACATTTTATGTCTTACTGTTGCTATTTATGTTCATCAATCCTGTTGTTGTATCAGTTAATCACCTATAGACATTAAGCATGAGGAAAATGACGGAGGTTAAAAGGCAAGAAGCATGAAATATTGCACTGAGCTATACTTGTCTGACACATGCCTGGCTAATATAGAATTATGACAATGAACTATTTGTGATAGCCATGTTAATTAAAAACAGCACATATTTCCAAATCTTCAAGAAGTAAACTGGATTCCTATGAACCCCACAAGGTTCAGTTCAGTTCAGTTCAGGAAAAGGTCAAGTTTGATTTTTTCCTTGATTTAGCTTTCCAAGTACTAATTACAATAATAGACATTATTTTGCAGACTTGGAAAAGTTCATTTATGTGGCAGATCCAAGAATCAAATGTTCTTACTATCTTTCCTTTCATTTTATCTTTCAAATATTGACTTAAAAGACAAATAAGTAATTACAAATTAGAACATAAGAGAGAAAACACTGTATTCTCTTTTTACATCATGAATTGTATTGTCCTATATTGACTGAAAGAAAGCAAATTCTTTTCTAAAAGTTAGTTCTTGATAAAATTATAGTTAAATGATCTTTCTGTGGATAAAATTTTCTAAGCCCATTCTGATTGTGTGGTGATTCAAAGCTCATTTAATAAAACAATAAACAACTTATTCCTAGGAGGAAATATCTTATAACTTGAATTTTTACATTTGTTTACCAAAAATGAGAACAATTATTGTTGTCGTTGTTCCACACTATTCAGCAAAGTGTGGCAGGGGGCTGAAAACATACAAAAATGCTTTCACAAGAGTCTGTTTACCTATCTTTGCAACTTATGTCCATGATTCATCTCAGAAGGGAAAGAAATAAATTCTGCAATGTCTCCTCCCCTTGACCTTCTTTCTCTCTTTGTTTAGAGCAAAACATATAGCAAAAGGATATCCTGTAAATTATTTATGTACTCATATAACATATCATGTTTACTTACATAATTTTATTAATCCAAAAATAGAGACTGATTAAGAAAGAGGGAGAAGTGGAAAATGTGTGCAAACATCTTGGTTTTAATATGTGGTTATGCTCTGACAACCTTCATTAATCTTTGTGTGGCCCCATGTAATAGGTCTTGTGGAGTTGTCTGCTGTTATTTAAAGACCAGTCTGAACATTCTTATTCGTTCCAAACCACATCAAATCAAACCAAAACCACAAATCTGATGCTAAGCCCTTGAAAACTGATATTAATTTATACACTAGGTTTCTTGGAGTGGCGATAAGGGCATTTAGCTGAAAAAATAATAAAAATTTCAAATTTTTTTCTTTAAATTGTGTTTATTTCTTTCAAATTTCTAGTTTTCAGTATCCCTATATCTCTACATATCTTTTTTCCTCTAACTTTACCTTTGAAATTCTGACTCCTCCACTTCGCTAGAGATTTAACTTCTGTGTTAGCTTTCTGTCACTGCTACAAAAAACTCCTAAAAATAGCAACTTAAAGGAGAAAAAGTTTATTTTGGCTCACAATTTCAGAAGTTTCAGTTAGTGGTCACCTGGCTCTGTAGCTTTTAGCCCTTTGTGAGGCAGAAACATCATGGTGGAGGGGCATGGCAGAGAAAGCTCCCTTACCTCAGGGCAGGTGGGATGCAGAGAGGGAAAGAGCCAGAGAGAAAGGAGGTAGGGATAAAATACAGTACTCCAAGTCATGCCCACTCCTTACAACTAGGCTCCGCCTCCCAGTAATGCCATCAAGCCATGAATCCATCAGTGGATTAATCCATTGATGAAGTTACACCCTCAAGATTCAGTCATCTTCCAAAAGCACCCCCACTGACAGTCTTTAAGAGACATTTATGACCAAATGATAACTTGGGGGAAATTCCTTAACTTCCTCTGTTTCCATATCTGTAAAACAGAGCTATGAATAATAACACTTCATAGTGTTGTTGAAAGAATTAAATGAGGTAACAAACACAAATTTAGAATACATCCTGTCACAAAGTAAGAACTCAATGTGTTCACTCCTGGTGTTATTGTAATTCTTTGAGAAATTTTCAAACTTATAAAGTCAAGTCATTGTTATCACTTAAAAGGGGGATTTCAGTCAGTGAGTGGCATTCCAGCTCAAAGAGCTCTTAAGTGCCTAACTATCTGGAATAGTATGCATGCATATTTCAATGGTTTTTAGCTTGTTGCTGTTTTAATTTTACATTTTAATATTTTAAATGGTCGTTCCATAATTTTTGTTCAACTCTAAATATTTTGACTTCTGCCTCTTAATTTTCATTATTCTTTCATTTTTGCTTTTATTCTAGTCTTCATTTTCTCTAGTTTTTATTATTATCCCCTCATTATAATTACCTTATTTGCCTATTTATTGTATTGCAGTTCTTCACAACTGCTCTGTGATATTTCAAAATGCTTTAAACTGTAATACTATTCACTGATTTTCTCTTTGCAAAGCATTGTTCTTAGGACATCGTATGGATGATCTCATCTATCTTGCCAATAGTACTTTGAGGTAGGCATGATTATTATTTTCTTCACACAGAAGAGGAGGTTGAGGTAAAAAGAGACAATATATGCTTTGCCCAAGGTTATACATCTACTAAGAGTAGGAAATGGGATTGATAGTATTCTATTTTATATCTTACTTTGACTACTTTTTCATCTTAATTTATCATCTTCTTTTGTCATTAACAGTGGTAAACAGTAAGCTGGTATGGGGTAGCCCACATTCTAAATAGAAAATACTAAATACTTATATTGCTTTCAGTTGATGCTGCAGGACCACACTATTGGAATGGAAAGCAGTATATATTTTGAGAGAGACAATGACTGCTATCAGGAGTCTTTATTATATATAGATTTCTCAAAAATCTGTATTCTTATGTGGACCAAAACCTGTTTCTGAATTTCAAGTAGCAGGATTTGAGGGTAGAATTTACTCTGTTAAACAGGTCTCTTACAGTCCAGAGCTGCTGAAAAGGCTGAAAGTGAATACAAAGTAGATCAGTGAGGACTCAGCTTCTAATTGTCTTTGAAGTTTCAACTCTGCCTAGTTAATGAAGTTTATATTACTTTTAATAAAATATTATATTAAATATCTTGAAATAATAAAATGTATGTACTTAAGTTATCTGATAGATAAATATTTTGTGTCATTATAAGGCTTTAAAGTCAGGCTTATTAGATTCAAATTCTGATTTTATCATTTACAACTGTATGGTCTGGGATTAGGTTCAATCCTTTATATGTTGTGGTAATAGTTTGCTCATCTGTAATGTGGAAAAATGTGATTATATAGACTTATAGTGTCATTAAATTTTTAAACAGTGGCTGACGTAGAGTAAGATGGTAAAAAACATAGGAAGAAGGTAAATTTTCTGACAAAGAATACATTTTCAATAAATGATAGAAGATATTACTATTTTATTACTATTTTCTGGCAAAATTAGATGTGAATGTATTTTTTTTAGTAACTATCAATACATGGTCATTCTAGGGTTATTCCTATATAAGATTCCAGACTATAAGGTTTTATACTTGCTTATGATTTTGATGTGCAAGGAAAGTAGTGTTAGATTTTACAGTGACTGTATTCTCCCATTGCACAAGCTTTCCCTTGGTAGTCAGTAAAGAATTTAGAACCACAGTCTACAACTCAGGTTACTTCCCAAGGCTTACTTACTCTCCAGTAATAGCTTCCATAATTCTTTAGAACGTGGCTTAATAAAAATAACATTGCAAAACCACATAGTCTTGTAAGTTAAACACTTTAAAATGAAGAAAATGGGTACAAATTTTAGCAGAGACCTGAGAAAACTTAAACATTATTGCATGGATATCTAAAGGTATTTTTAATAAAATTCGAATTTCCAGAAATCCAACAGCTTTGAAGAAATACATGTAAAAATAGAAATTAAAGAATTTTTCCTTTAACCTGTCAAGTAATAGGCACATTGGACAATGGAATCAGACAAAATCTTACTGCTTTTTCTGAAACTAGGAGCCAAACTGAATGGCTACTAAAGAGACTGTTTTATTTTTCTCCCTTGTGGTAGAATTTTCTTCCCATAACCTTTCTATTTTTTTCTGTTTATGTTTGACAGTCTTATGAAGTTCATTTTTGTGGATCATATTAACCTCAGCCTAGGAGATATGACTAAGTTTCATGCCATTTAACAACTGTACTACTGCAGAATAACTTATTTTCTTTCCAAGTCATGCTTATCATTTATTGCCAAAATTCCGTGTGAGAATTATATAAGATTACATAATTTCAGCAAATAGAAAGGTATCTGGCATGTTAGTACTCACATGTTAGCCATTTATGTCACAGACACATTTGTATATACATGTAGAAATGCTATCCATATGCAAAGATGTAACTATTGATAAATATTTCTAATCATTAAAAACAAAAATTTGAGTTCTCAGGGTAGCACTTCCTGTCATGTTTTCATATAGTGTCTAGAGTCTGTATCACCCCAAATTAAGACAATTTCAGGGAGAAGGTTGAAGGTTGTACCCACCTTTTTTTGGTACATTTTGGAGAAATGTCTCGTGCACTGTTATGTAGGAGAGACAAAGAAGAGCTCTACCAAGTGTTAGGAGTGTGGTATCAAAGATAAAATTTTGCTTCTAAATATAAGTAAGTCACTTAATAAATTGTATTTAAACCTATGAGTAAATTTGGAAACACTTGATAATATTACTTTATTCAGCCTCCCAGTCTATGTACATAGATATCTCTTGTGTATTTAGATCCTTGATTTCTTTCATCAGCATTTTGTAATTTTAAAACAATAAGTTCTGTCTCTCCAAATATGTGCATATATATATATTTTTAACAAGTATAGATACATATGATGAAATTATTTTTATTTTCAGCAATCTGGAAGATGAAGTTTGAAAAAGAAATTTCCTTTTATAGGAATGGAGATAATCTGGAATATCTGGATAACTAGCTACATATACCATATACACAATTTGCATATATATATATATATATATATATATATCACCCAAAACTGTATACATCAGGAAGAGAAAAACTTGTATAGCTACTTTAATACTGAATTTATTGACACATTGTGAGATTAATACAAGTTACCTTTGGCCTCTAAATTACAAGAGGTGCTCAAAAATAGTGGCCATGAGCTTCCAGACATGTATTAGTACAGTGGACTGTTAAAATGTGTATATGTTTTTGGCGGACTCTCGCACTGCTAGAGTGGTGAGCTGAAGTTGATGGTATGTGTAGATGGAGATTTAGGCACTTGGGAGCTGGGAGCCAAGCCTGGGAGACATGGCTGTGAGGCTAAGCTGGTAGAAATCTATAACTGGTGCCAGAATCAAGTGTTCTCCAAACCCTATAAAGGAATGAGGAAAACTTTTCTCTTCTGCCATTGGAATAGCCAAGAAGAATCTGTTTACTTCAGAGGCAAGGGGAAAAAATAGACATCTGTGGAAAAACAGTCAGTCTCTGAATTGGCTCCATGTGTACATGTTCTCTCCATCATCCTGTTCCTTAACTGTAGGAACTGTCATTGAAACATTGCAATGAAAACTCATTCAAAGTTTTAAAAAATACTAAGTATGAGGAGCGACACATGTAAAGTCTATGACACAAGAAACTTCAACAGAAAAAGCAAAATAAAATGACACAAGCAAATAAACAAAAGTAGCTGTTAAATATGAATACATATGAAAGGATTTATTTACCTGATATCTGGAAATAAATAGTCCATAAGGGAGAGTCAATGAATTCATTAGAATTCCAAGATATTGAGATAATAAATCAGATTTAGAGATACTGTATTATAAAATAAAATTTAGTGCTTACAATGATTAAAGAGATTAAACAAGAGCCTGAAAGTATAATTGCATAATTGGACACCATGAAAATAAGAAAACATATAAATAATCTAGAAAGAATAGAGCAATTATAAAATTAAAGTATATGAGTTGAATTTAAGGGCAGATTAACTGTAGTTTAAAATATTACTGGACTGAAGAATACATCTGCAAAGCAGACTAGAGTTCAGCACAGAAAAAATGTGAAAATCTGAATGAAACACTGATAGAGATGAGAGTAAGAAGTCATATTTTTCTAATAAAAGTTTCAGAAAAAAAGTAAAAATATTTTTGATGGGGCAATATTGGAAGGAATGAGGATTGTTAATACAGGAAGAATGATGTAAATCTTTAGATTAATTTACAATGTATTCTGAGTGGGTTTAAAAAATCTTTACCTGGATATATTCCAGTGAGCACCACTGAGATAAAGCATATTGTTCTGTGATCAAAATCATAAAATTAGGGCTGGGGATTTAGCTCAGTGAGTTCAGTCCCCGGTACAAAAAAAAAAAATCGTAAACCTAAAATTTATCAACTTAGTCCATTTTAAGTGTTTCTCAAGTAGTGTTAACTCTGTGCACATTTTTATGCAGTAGATCTCTAGAACTTTTCCATCTCACAAAGCTAAATTTGAACAGTTATCCTGAAGTTTCTTCCTCCCCCATTTCTCTGCAACTGCCATTCTACTTTCTAAACACTTGACTAATTTAGATACCTCATCTAAGTGAAGTCATGTGCTTTTTGTGTGACTTAATTATTTCACTTAGTGTAATGTCATCTGTGTCACTCTGTGTTGGAATATACAGCAAGATTCTCTTCCTTTTTAAAGTGGAATATTATTCCATTATATATTTTTCATTAATTCACTGATGGATATTTATGTTATACATACTACTTCTTGGTTACTGTGAATCATGCTGCAGTGAATATGTGTATGTAGATATCTATTTGTGATCCCATTTTCAGTTCTTTTAAATATATACCTAGAGTGGGATAGCTGGCTCAAATGGCAATTATAGTTTTAAACTTATATGAACCTTCACCTTATGTTTTGAATTGGCTGCACCGTTTCATAGTGGCATTAAAAGTCCACAACTGTTCTAATTCCTTGACATCCTGATAAGCAATTGTTACTTTTTATCTTAATTTTCTTTAGTAATGGTCATTCTAGCAGGTGTGTAGTGATATCTCATTTTGATTTGCATGTTGAACATCTTCCTGAAATGCCTGTAGGTCATGTGTATAATTCCTTGACCCAGTTTTAATTAGATTGTTTGATTTGCTCATTGATGTTGTAGACATTCTTTATATTTTCAGGACATATTTTCTCTCTGACTTAAGGTTGGCTTTCCATCTTGTTGTTTCTTTTGCTGTACAGAAGCTTTCATTCTGATGTAATCCAAATTGTTTACTGTTTATCTTGCAAATCTTTTGTTATCTGACCTTTTGGTATCATATCCAAAACTTATTGAAAGGTTAATGTCAAGGAACTTTCCCCCTAGAGTTGTTCTAGAACTGTAATAGTTTCAGGGCCTCCCTTATGTCTTCAGGTTGAGTTGATATTTTGTGTATGATAGAAGGTCCAGTTTAACTTTTTGCGTGTGCATATCCTGTTTTCCTAGTGACGTTTGTTAGAGATTATTCTTTCCTCACTGCTTAGCATTGGAATTTCCAAAGATCATTTGACCATCTTTGTGTGGATCTATTTCTTTATTTCTATTCTGTTCCATTGGTCTCTAGTTCATTGATCTTTATCTTTAGTACCATACCGATTCCTTTATTGCTGCCTTGTAATATGTTTTGGAATCTGTAAATATGAGACCTTCAGCTTTGTTTCTCTTTCTGAAGATTGATTTTGTTATTTGGAGTCCTTTGGGATTTCATATGAATCTTAGGGTTTTTTCCTATTTCTGTAAAAAAAAAAAAAAAGGCCATTGTCATTTTGCTAGGGATTGTGTTAAGTCTATATATTGCTTTGGGATAATGGATATTTTGATGATATTATGCATTCCAACCCACGATATGGGATGCCTTTCCAATCTTTTGTGTCTCATATAATTTTTTTCATCATTTTGTAGTTTTCAGATCACACATCTTTCACCTCCTTAACTAGCGTTATTCATAAATATTTTATTACTTTTTGCCCTTTGAAATGTGATTGCTTTTCTTTATTTCTTTTTCAGATCCCTCGTTGTCAGTGTATATAAACACAACTGATATTTTTATGTTGATTTTGCATTCTGGATCCTTATTGAATTCATTAATTCAGTTTTTCTTAATATGAAACCTTTATGGATTTCTTCTTATAAAATCATGTGATTTATAAACAGATATATTTACATCTTTTTTTTCAATTTGATGCCTGCATTTATTTTTCTTGCCCAATTTCTCAGTCTAGGATTTCTAGTACTACATTCAGAAGTATTGAGAGTGGGCCTTTTTGCTGTGTTCCTGATCTTCAAGGAGAATTTTTCAGCTTTTGACCGATGAACGTGATGTTGGCTGTGAGGTTTTCTTGTATGATCTTTATTATGTTGAGATAAATTACTTCTCTTTCTAGTTTGTTGAATACTTTAATCATGAAATGATACTAAATTTTGTTAGATTTTTTCCTGCATTAGTCAGGATGATCATGTGGTATTTGTCCTTAATTTTCTTAATGCAGTGCATTAGACTGATTGTTTTCAGATGTTCAGTAATTCTTGCCTTCCAGGAATAAATGCTACTTGATCATGCTGTATAGTCCTTTTATTGTATATTTGAATTTGCTTTGCTTGTATTTTAGTGGGAATTTTTTCATCAATATTTGTTAAGGAAAGTGGTCTGTGTTTTACTTGTAATATCCTTGACCAATTTTGATGTCAAGATAATCATGTTTCCATAAAATATTAGGAAGTATTTCCTCTTCAGCTTTTTGGAAGAGTTTGGGAAAGATTGGTGTTAATTTTTCTTTAAATGTTTGGTAGAATTATCCACTGAAGCCATATCATCCTGCACAACTTTTTGTTGGGAGATTATTGATGACTAATTCAGTATTTTTATGCTTTTGCAATCCCAACTACTCACAAGGCTGAGGGAGAAGAATCACTTGAGCCCAAGAGTTTAAGATGAGCCTGAGCAATATATAGCAAGACTCTGTCCCAAGAAAGAAGAAAGAATTGTTCTATTTCACCATAATTCATTATTTGTAGTTATGTGTCTCTAGGAATTTATCCATTTCTTCTAGATTATCCTGTTTAAGGACAGATAATTGTCCATTGTAGTTTCTTCTGATTCTCTATTTCTATGGCATTGGTTGTAATGTCTACTTTTTATTTCTGATTTTTATTATTTGAATATTTTTCTTAGTCTTGCAAAGGCTTCATTGATTGTTGATTTTTTTCTGAGGAATAACTGACTTTTGTTAATTTATTTCTATTGATTTTTTATTCTCTATTTTGTTTTTGCTCTAGTACTTCACATCCTTACTTCTACTAATGTTAACTTTAGTTTGTTCTACTTTTTCTTACTTAGTAAGAATGAAGTTGTTTTTTAGATTTTTCTTATATTATAATGTAGGCACTTATCACTATGAAATTCCCTGTTAAAATTACTTTTGCGCATCTAATAAGTTTTAGTATGCTGTTTTTGTTCTAATTTGTCTCAAAATACATTCTAACTTACCTTTGTTTTTTTCTTTGATCCACTATTTTTTAAGTGTGTTGTTTAATTTCCACATATTTATTAATTTTTAAAATTCTTTTATTGGTACATTTTAGGTATACAACATGTTTACATTTCTCATTGGGAACTTGTACCTTTACATGATGCATCTTGGTTCTTATTTTTTCCCCATTCCCTGCACTCCCTTCACCCCTCCATGCTTCCCTATTTACAAAGACTTTGTTTCCATTTTTTCCATTTCTCATAATTTTTCCTTTCTCCTATGCCCCCCCCCATTTCTCCTACCCCTTTGGACCTTTTCTTCCTATTTCACATTATCAATTATTCATTTTAATCATTGGTACATTTTAGGTATACAATATAATGACCTTTTCCAATGATGAAGGTCATTATATTGTATACAAATTTATTATTTTTCAATTTTACTTTTGCCATTGATTTCTACTTCCATTCCACCATCATTAGAAAAGATGCTTATTATGACTTCAACCTTCTTAAATCTGCTAATTCTAGTTTCATAGCCTAACACTGTGATCTATGTTGGGAGAATGTGCTGTGTGTGCTTGAGATGAATGAGCTACTGCCACTGCTCCAAACAACTGGATGATGTTTAAGCCATTTGCATTAACAGAAAATTCCATGGAAGTCTTCCTATAGAGTAAAAGTACAGAATTAATATTTGACACCAAAAAATAGATTAAAATTGTCATGATGGTCTCCAGCAATTTCCTATAGACCTTGAAGTACAGACGTAATTTATTAGTCTTAAAACCAATGAGTTTTGCTATACTGAACTTTTAAACTATAAAAAATATTTGGAGTATAACTTTTTCTAGCTTGAATCATAAAACTTTTTATAATGAACAAATTGAAATTATACCATACTAATCTAATTTTATGTATGGAATGAAAGGAAAAGGTAGTATTGTTCATTCAAGTGAAAAGTACAAATTATTTAAAATTTTTATTTACATTTAGTTATCTGACATACATACCAAATACTTTATCATTTCGAGTCAGTTTAAACTCCAGAAAAAGTAGCAGTATTTACCTTTTACCATCTGATCTTAAAATGATGATTAATTTTTTGTGTATTTCTGTTGCTATCAACTTGTATGCCATATCAATAAATAAGAGCAGTTGTTGATTGGAATCATTTAGTCCAATCTTAGTAAGATAAATTAACCCTTAATTAGATATTAAAAATGATATCAGTGGAGGAGCTCAGTAATAAATTTTGGTTCAACAAAATTTTGGGTATATATTTTATAAGGAATAGAGAGGATCCAATTTTGGATCTGCAGAAAGCATGTAATATAGAATGATGGTGCCATACGGTTCCTACAGGCCTGTCCCATGTCCCTACATTACCAAAGCCTGGTTACATAGGTCTGTGGGGTGTTCATTACATTCATATTTTCGAAGGAGCTAAAATGGCCATCCTGTGATTCACTCATTACTTTATCCAGGGAATGAATGCCTCCAGTCCTTTTTCACTGAACTCTGGATGAATAAACTAATAATATTTGATAGGAGAATGAGATCTTGTCTCTGAATTGGCCTTAGAAAAATGTCCCTGTTTAAGGATTCCCAAGAGTAAGTAGAACCCAAACATGGTTCCACAGGAATGCAACACGAATGTCTTTGGAGGTACTGATGTTTTGTTATTGAAAGCTCCCAAAGTGTAAGAACATCCTCAGATTTAACTTACCTTATCTATTCTGGACTAAGAGAAATAACCAATGTTGGAAGAAAGAATTAAGAACCACCATCAATATCCCAGGCTTCTCTCTGGTGCTTTTAAGTTGTTCCTTTTTTTTTTTTTTTGAAATGCCTGTGTCTTTGTAACAAATTAGTGAAGTTTGTTACTGGGTGAGATTTCTGTTTACAAAAATCTGGTGTGACCATTCAATCCTTTGTGTTAACCCAACAGTCACTCATTACTGTGATCTAAGTTGGTGGTTCCTCTACACTTCTATGTATAAACGTTAGTTAGAAATTATAAAATATACACTTTGGGGCCCTTTTTATAGTGATTTTGATTTAGTATATTTGGATTGGGATGACATATCGATGTCTTAACTTAGAAATATGTATGTGACAACATGATTTGGAAATGTCCCTATACCAGTCTTATGTTAGCACAATTCTACATGTATCTCTCGTATATTTTCATACACAAAATAAATATCTACATATGTTCAGTGTATCATGATTTATGCCTTGAATTTGTTGCTTTTGCTTATTTTTAGTGCATTTGCCTAACATAGAGAAGGTTGATTGGTGATATTAATACTATAGGGAAAATGATTTCATAGCCTTATATAGAAGTAGTCATCTCTATTCATTGAAAGGCCTATTGACCAGTTGATGATTTAGAATTTTGAAAAACTTGTTCCAAACCATTTGTTTGGGTTTTTTATATAACATGTATGAAAGTTTAAAATTTGCTTTTATAGTTGTAATGATAACTTTTTCTCTGCAATATATAGAGCACCCTTAAATGCAGGTTTGATTTTTATTCTATTTCTTTCCTACATATTTAACCTTAATGACGGTCACTGTTTATTTTCAGTGATGATGGTGGGAATAAGAGTATGTAAAGTTAAAAAATTGTGTGTGTGGGAAGGGGACAGAGATAGACGAAAGAGTGGGAGAAGAGTCTAGTAAGTCTCCTATAAATACACAATATTATACTAAACAGACAAATACTTGACAATTATAACCCCACCTTCTAAAAGAGGTATGTTACTAAGTACCACCTAGTGCAAGTCAGATTACAGAAGTGATGTATTTTGAAAATGTACAATTTTCTGGCCACATCCTTGTTCTTATGTTCTAGTTTTTAAAGTCTCTCTCTTTGTGAAGTATATTATTTTCACTCTCTTACTTCTTCCACCGTAAATCATTTTCCATCAAAAAGGTAAACCCTGAATTAATGATTGGTAAGTAGGGAAAACTGCACTTAGCCAAGTATTGGAAAACTTAAAAGGATTTTAAATTCTGTTTAGACCAAACAAAGCCTAGCTTCTTGTTTCAAGCTTAAAAACACACATACAGCTTCTTTGTTGTCAGCTAGTTTTTACAAAACATCATTTTCACGAAATAAGAGTACGTGAATGAGAACCATATGGATAAATTTCTTTTGAAATACCAACAGCATTAAAAATTTAAGAGAAATTGATCTTGGCAAATATAGTTTTGTAGGTTTTGCTGAAATGAAAATGTTTGAAAAATAGCTTTCAAGCTGTCTTGTTGAACTGGAACCTCGAAGTACCAAGCTTTCCAATGTGTAGGGCTAAAGTGATGATGATGGGCCCCAGGAAAGGGAAGGTAATGCTCTCCATCTAAGATGGTGAAGAACCTCCTTTCACATTCGTTACAGTGCAGTTTACATGGGGATCACAGGTACAAACGCTAGCCCAGTGCTTCTCAACCTGTTTTCATTATTTCTCCCTAAGGAGCTTTTAGGTATTTCTGTTTTTCTTATCCCTTTCTATCAAAGTTCATTATGTACTACAAATATACTATATATCTATGCAATGTTTATTATCTATGATTTGTGATTAAAGGATAGGATTTTTTGCACACACCCCCCCCCCCGCCCGAACTAAATGTTCCTGTCTTGAGAATAATATCCCCTCCTTTGAGAGTCTGCGCTCTGGGGCATTTTTATCCTCTGGATGAAATTTGGCAATGTCTAAAGGCATTTTTGATTCTCACCACTGCAGGGAAGAGGGAGAGAGTTGTTACTGGCAGCTAGAAGGTGGAGGCCAAGAAAGCTACTTTGTATAGGACAGCCCCTCAGTATGATAGTCTGAAATGTTAATAGTGCTAGGCTGAGAAACTCCACAGTAGAGCCAGACTGCTTGAGTTTAAATCTTAGATGTTCCACTAACCACTGGATAACTTTCAGTTTGTGTCCGTAAAATGGTGATAACAATAGTGCCCATTATATAGGATTCGTGAGACAATGAAATGTGTCAATACCTATAAAACACTTAGAACAGTGCCTGGTATATGGAGAATTCTCAATAAAAGTTAGCTATTTATTTTAAATCATATTATATTAGAAAAGCAAATTTTCAAATCAAATTCCCAAAATACATAAATATCACAAAATCCTTCATGGTTGTTTACGTACATAGCTATTCATTTTCCTGAGGTATAGATAACCAACATATCCCTAGTCCAATTTAAATTCAGGATGCATTTGTATACTGACTAGCAAAGTATTAAATTTGGCAGATTACTGATTATATGAACAAACAATGGGATAGAAACAAGGCTGCTACTGCAAACAAATGTATTTTCATTGTAAAAAGAAAGACTTGAATGTGGCAGTATCATAAATACTTTTCTTGGGCTTCAGCACACAATTAGGAAGTGCCACTTTGACAGTCAATATATCCTCCTGGCAGTTCAGGAAATGCCATTTTTATGAGAATTTTCAGGTTCCTAGCATAGTAAGATATGAATTAATGACTCCGATGTACTTCTATTACAAATATCTTTGCCAAATATTAGCTATTTCTTGCTATTTATTTCCTTTCTATAAGGATTGCAGTTTTTGCATAGACAGTTCAGAGGATATGAATAAGTTAGCCTTGCAGGATGTACAACAAAGCATGGCTTGTTACAGAAAATTGAAGGTTATCCTCTTTTCCTTCCTTTCATTTTAGAAAATAAAAGACAAAAATGAAAGAAGGTGTGGGATAATCCTATTTGCTTTCATTTCTATTCCCTCAGTAAGTCATACTGACTTGTCATCTCCTAATTGGAGCTGGCTTTTCAGGTCATCAATTCCATTTCTCACTGCTCTCCTGGGCTTTAGTATGTAATGCAGAAAGGCTGAAATCACCTAAGGGAGTTTGTTATTTCTAGGTCTTCAGTTTTTCCCCCCAACTCCTCTGACCCCTACAGTCTCACAAAGTTTCAGAGAGATAAAAGCATGCAATGAAAGTCCAGCTGATAGAGACATGATCAGGGAGGGAAGTAATCGTCTTTGGAGAAATGCTACTTGGATTTGAATTCTAGCTGTGCCCTTTACCAGTTCCGTTCTTGTTGTCTGGTGAGGATAAGTAATCTTAACACCCAAGAGGGATGTGCATCGAGCTGTGTCTGGGAAATGGACATGTTCATGACATAGCAGCTGTGGGTCATTTTCTTATGGTGGCTACAATTGAATCCTCACTACAGTGAGCTCCATAGTACAAGAGTTTATCAGGCTGAAAACAAGAATGCTGCTCATATCTTTCCATCAAATAATACCTCCCCATTGTTATGCTGATTTGGCAGTTTTCATTTTCTGTTGCAAGAGAGATTTCTTAGAAAAGTCACATATTCAAAATAATAAATGTCTCAGTTTTACCAGCTATGAAAATCAAATTCCAACCAGAAACAAAAACCAGCAACCTAATTCTTGGATGCTACTGAAAAGCATGCACATAAACCTTCAGTGGTTGACTTAGCTTTATAAAGTCTCTGAAGGCTTTATACCCTTCAAATGTCCTACTTCTTTTATAAAGGAAAAGTTTCTTTATTTGGACAAGTTGGTTTCCAGCAACCTTTTGTGCTGCTGCCGTGCACTGTCAATGTAAGACTGGGAAGTCAAAGGAAAAAAAGTGGAAATTTTCTGTATCTGGGACTAGATCTCTGAAGTGACTCCTCTAAAAGTTCTTTCCTCTCTTATTGCTATGATTTCTGCTTTTAAAAACATAATCCTGGTGCCCCCAAAGACCAGAAATATCGAGTCTTAAAAACAAAATTTTATTGAATTCATTAAAATTATTTGAAGATTGTTTTTCTCTTCACTTTTGGGAATTTCAAGGTGGGAGGACTAGAGAACCACATCTGTCCTTTGTGTTGGATCAGCCTGATTGGAATACTAAATAGTTAGAGACAGTGGTGAGGGCAGAGACTAGGGGGTACAAATCAAAAGTTTTGGTCAGTTTGCTTCTACAACAGTGTCTTCAAAAGCACTTGAGTTGTGGAAAAATGCTGATTATCGTCCCTAAGTGATTGTCCTTCCTCAGCTACTAGTAGTACTACATTTCTGGATAAACCATCTTATCTGTTAATACCACAGTGTTCCTTAGATGCTCAAGAGAAACAGAGTTAGAGGGGCAGAATGTGGATATAGGCAAGGCACACCACATAAGGTCTTTATGAGGATCAGAACAGGATAAATAAAACTCCGTAAATTAAAGATTTTATGTAAATGTCATATATAATTAATATAGTTTGGTTCACTCAAACTTGCTTTTTTTTTTCCTCTTTAACTCCACATACTCCTTAAACTCATTTAAGTTGGGCTCCTTTCTGACTGATAGCTCATTGAAAACCCACAATTTGTATTGTGTCAGAAACTGCAGAGAAGAATGTAGAAATTACATAAATGTTGATTGTAAATCTAATTTTCTAGAGAATATAAGAAGAAGGGTCCATAATGGTTCCGCCTATAATTCACCTAATTGAAGTAAGTAAAAAGGGAAGGTAAAACATTGCTCTAAATCATGATTACAACTGTTTCACATGTGAAGAATCAGAAGACACTGAAAAAAGAACTATTTAAGGAACAGAGAACTTCTAATTGTATGATTTTACTGTCAACTTTCCTTTCTACAATACATTTTAGGTAGCTTTTGGCCACATCAATAAAAATACAGCTTCTTTGCCCTGCTTCTACGTTGCTATTTTATTTTTGGATTAACTGTGTGGGAGATAACATTTGATTCAAAGAAATCTTGATCTGAAAGGCAAAGAAGGGAATTTCACAGCTAGGAATTTTAGGTTAACAGACCTTTCCTTGTGTTGAAGAAAGTAGGATATGTACCAAAATTTTAGAAATGTCAGATCATTCTCTTATTTAGCTACTCAAAAATAAGAGTTGACAGCTGAGTCTGAAAGTATAGTGTCTATTATTTAGACATATATTTAGAATATGTCAGTTAATTTTAGTGTAGATGGAGAGAGAATACTATTTATAAGAAAATGTAATGTAAATAATGCTAAGGCTGTGGTCTCAAAACTTTTTCTTTCCTCTGATAATACCGGGGATTAAACTTAGGGAGAGTTGAGCTGTATCCCCAGCTCTTTCATGTTTAAATTTTGAGACAGGATCTTGCTAAGTAGCTCAGGCTGGCCAGGAACTTGTGATCCTCCTGCCTCAGGCTCCCAAGTAACATGGATTACAGATGTATTTTACCATACCCAGCTAAATAAAAAAAAAGTTATTGTTGTTTACTGAAGAAATAAAGTAAAATATAAAAACCAAAATTTTAAAATAGCTCACCAAGTGTTAGATGAGAGTTTTGCAGGAAGTGTTATGGGAAGTCGGAGAATGGTTGGGACTGAGTCATGATCATCAACTTGACTGGATTCAGAGCCGCCTAGCAGATTTGTGATGCACATTGCTGGGTATATCTGAGTTGGTCATGAGGACATAACCTTGGGGATTGTATCTGTTCCCTGGCCCCTTTCTTTCTGGTGCTCTTTCCTTCTGCCACAAGAAATTGAGTGACCTGGCTCCATCATACCCCTCTGAATGTTGCTTCTGCTGTGGTGGTGCCACCTGACCATGGTCTAAAGCCTGTGACATCATGAGTCAAATTTAAGTTCTCCTTCAAGTTGAAATTGTGGAATATTTTGTCCTGGCAACAGGAAAATTGACCAATACAGTGGTGAGATCCAGAAGGTTCAGAGGAAGTTAAAGAAACAATAAAGGTAGAGTTTGAACAGGGTTTTCACAGAATGGGGGACATTTGAATAAAGGAAGAAATGGGGTATGTGGGCCAAGGAGTGCTGTGGCAGGCTGCAATAGACTACATGAAAAACAGGGCTCTTAATGCAGTGGAAGATAGAACTGTAAAGGCAAGTCTACACAGGGTTGTAGGGGCTCTTGGTTGTAATGGCATGCAGAGTGGAAACCTTTTTCTTTCCTAGGGAACTTTATTACTAAAAATGCTGTTTTAATAATATTAACACAATGCAGGATTAGAGGGGAGCAAATAATAGGGAAGATAGTGCAGTAATCTTGGAATAAAATAATAAGGATTTGAATTTGGGTGGTGGTAGGGAAAATGCAAAACATAAGATACAAATCATCAAATTATCTTTTATAATTTATATAAAACCATCAGCAATATCATTGTGTTGCAGTTGTTGCTAAGAAGACCAAGCCAACATTCTTTTTGAAGCTACCAAGTATTATTATGGAGAGCCCACTCTGTGCCTCGAGGTGTTAGCTGCTATTTGAAGAGCTTTCTCCTCTTACACCTTCTACTTCTTAGACTCCATTTTTTCCTCTCAAAATGAATCAGCGTCTCACACAATGAACCAACTTACTTCTCATTACCATTCCCGGGACATGCTGTTACCCTTCCCAGCAACACAGAGCTGCTTCACTCATTCAGATTTAACAAGCTAGTTATTATTCCTTTGCCTAACAGTAATAGATGTTATAGGCACTGCTAATGAGCTTTCCATGTGGTATTTCATCAAGACTTCTCAACATGCCTATAAAGTACCTGAATATACTAATATGCCCATTTTTCCAAGGAGATCTTTGAAGCATAGAGTAAACCTTTTCTGACTACATGGCCAGGAAGTGGATGACTGAGGTTACAGTATGAGACTGTTTCGCATGCACCCATGCTACCACTACGTGACAGTGCCTTCACACTCCTCTTTTCATAATTGCTTCCTGCCTCCTATCATTTAGGAAACATGGTGCCAGTATGATCATTGTCCTTATTTCCACAATCACCCTGATGAAATATTCATCATTCCCTTTTATAGATGAGAAAAAGGAGGCTGAGCTATAGAGACGAATAGCCAATAAGCATTTTCCCAGGAACTTAATTCGGGACCATTCTGGAGTTGTTTCCCTCCACGATGCTTGCTTCCATTATTTAGTCTCATATGTGTCAGATCTATGTGAGCCAGTCAAGATGAAAAGAGGGTACAGGAAGAGTGTACTGTGGTTTCATACTTTGATAGTTAGAAAATCAAATAGTCATGATGTTTGCTGTGTAAGATGAAAGAGATTTAGATCCTTTTTATTGTTTAATTCTTGTAACCTTTTCCTAACATGTTAAGGATGCTCTGAGAAAAGCCATTGTATGTAAAGTGAATATTCATACTTGTAACCACATCAGTTTTATGTCTTCTTTATGATTAAATGGAGAGAAACATTTTTATTGATATATGAAGTAACAAATATACTCATATCATCATCTGTAGATCAAAGGAAAACATGCATGGGACAGTAAATACTTAAATATATCTTCTCCAGGATATTGTTGGAAGATCCCTTTGGTTTTTTTTAATTGGATAAAGGTGCAGTTTCCCTGACAACCAGCTTTCTGAACAGACTGCCTATACCTCAGTGTGCTATAGCTTGCTGTAATAGTCAAAGTGTAATACTCTTTACAAGATGCACATAATTACTAAGGAATGACTTTACAATTTGTATATGATTTCTCCCAGACACGACTGAGACGATGTTGGCCTTACCAGGTAAAAGGAGGTTATTAGTGTGTGGGTATCCAAAACCATAATAGACTCTTAAATTCGGAGCTATTACTTAAATAAAAGTTACCATGTCATTATGATCATCTTTGCCTGCTGTTCATCAATCTAAAAACAGGTCATTCTGGGTTTGTACTGATACTGGTCTAAAGATAGGAATATTAGGAAAGTGGGCTGGGGATTCAGCTCAGTGTTTCTGCCGCCTGCCTCACAAGTGCAAGGTCCCAAGTTTGATCTCCGGTACCAAAAAAACAAAAAACAAACAAACAAACAAAATATTAGGAAAGTAATAACTAGTTATGACAATTATTTGGTTGGTAACCAAGAGGAATTCCAAATGTTCAAGCTGACTATGAATATCCATATGAAGTCTTTCTGCTATGTTTGCTTTTCCAGTGGACCCTTTTTTTTGGTACTGGGGATCGAACTTGGGTCCTTGTACTTGCACAGCAGGCGGCAAAACCACTGAGCTAAATCCCCGGCCCTTCCAGTGGACTCTTACTTCCTCAGGGAACTTCTGTGCAGCTGGGAAGAAAGTGAAGTAAATGGGATTGGGTTTGGCAGAGCTTTTCAAATAACTTGTTCAATTTCTAGAAAGAGTGGGAAACTTGTCTAGCCTGTAGGCACTTGTCCAGAAGCATCATATTCAGGTTTATCTTTCTTCACGTGGACTATGTGATTTTTTACTACATTTTGCCCTTGTATTTTTTTTAAATCACAAGTCAATCTCAGGAACCTTGAAGATGCCCTTTACAACACTACTGTGTTTCCCATGTATTTTGACCCACACTTTGTCTTTTAAAATGTGTACTGTACAGCAGTGTCCTAGATAAGGCATTTTTAGCTTCTGGTTATGAACTTACAGACAAATTTTATGTGTAGGTGATTATATGTTTTCCGGAAACAAGCTTCAGTTTTTTCATCAAGCTTTAAGAGGGTCCACAATTCACATAAATGGCAATATCTGCTCGTAGCTTCCATGGATTTCTGCAACTTTCTAGTCCCTCTTTCACTCGTTCTTAGTGTCCTCCTGTGGTAAAACTTCCCTGGCTAATCTATTGTCTAATTGCTCCCTTACCTTGATTGCTGAGATCAGCTTGTTTCATGCAGATTAATCAACATACTTGGTTTTACTTATATAATCAACTAAACTTACAACTTAATCAATATATCAGAATAACATACTTTAGCTTATCATGTAATAAACCGGTCAAATATCAAAGAAACTACCTAAGTTTGGGTTTTTGAGGAGACATTCCAGAGCTTCCTTTTGATGTCAATTAGCACCTCTAAATGTGTAGCTAAGCAAGCTCTAATGAACATTCGAATGTGAAATCAGTTAAATGCAGAGCATTTCCTTTTTTATTTGAAGTGGTGCTCATGACACAGTTCATGTGACAATGAGTGCAAATCATTCTAGAGGACTGATGTAGCCATGTGCTGAACAAAACAGGACATATTTCAGATTCTGCCAGCCATGCAGTTTGCTAAACAATAGAATGTGGTGGAAAATGTGACCATCAAGTCCTCAAATCCAATAGAGCCCATGAGCCCATTCATTGAGGCCAGAAAGGATAACATGGCATGTTTTAGAAACCTAAGATATTCATAAACATGTGAATAATTTGAGGATTACTTTTTTTCCTGTACAAACAGCTTTCTTGCCCATTTATGGGAGAGACTTAGACATGGAAGATGTGCATAGAAGCATACTAATTTTCAAAGAGTGGTATGTGGTTTCTCAGATATGTGTTATTTTCACTATGTCTTACAATCCATATGTTTTATGAAAATATTTAACTGTCACTTAATTGGTTTACATCTTGTTTACATTATTTCATAAATATATATCTCTCTAGAGCCTCTCTTTCTAGCCCCATCTAACTTTCCCCACTAATTCTGCAAATAATTACTTCTCCTTTGCTGGAAACTCAGGAGCATCTTATAGAAAGTGTTAACAGGACTTCATCTCAGCACTTTAGTGTTCCTGCATTGATCCTTTCTTCAAACTAAAGGAATAAAAACATTTCTTCTGAGTGACACTTTTAATGGGATGTTGAATCCCATTACATTGAAAATTTCTAGAGTCAATTCGCAGATATTATTCTCTTTACCTGAACTTCTTTAGGATCTAATTTCCTTCAGTTTCTTGGGATTTCCTTATGTAGAGAATTCCACTTGCTCTTTCTTTCATTGAAAGTAGGTCCTCCTTTTCTATCTGATGCTCTACTAACACATTTTGTGGAGGAGGGGAAAGGAAATGGTGATGCATATTCCCATTCCTTCTGAGTTCTGTGTTGTCTTACCTGTGTGTCTACAGAATGAATGTTTTACTCTGCTCCAGGTTCTAGATGTGATGAAGGTCAGGGATAGGGGAAAGCTTACCTTCTGAAAGCAGCTGTAGAGTCATTTCTCTTTCCTTCTCCATTGACATTCAACAGATTGGGGCAATAGGTTGGTTTTCTAAAGATGTAGACTTAAGTGAATTATTAATAGAGGCCTGATTGGGACTGATACACATTTTCTAATCTAATGTTAATTGATAATAAGGTGGATACATTGAAATCGATTACTTGATTTACTTTTGGCAGTTTATTAGCTCGTTTGAAACTCAAAATGGATGGAGTATGAGTGAACAGCCCTCTATTAGGGGTTTCATATTTATTGCCAACAAACATGTTTTGTACACACTGACTTCTTCATATTGTCATTCAGTCTTATTCTTATGACTGTCAGCTTCTTAAAATATCTCTGAATTGATTATCCCTCCCCTCCATTGATTATACATTCATTTTATATACATATACAGAAAATATATTTTTACTATATACACACATAGAATCACTTCTTTTATCAAATGAATACCTACACATGAATTTTTAAAATCAGATAGCTCTACAAGACTTATAAAGAAAACTTTAAAAACTTGAATCTCTCATTTATCTCCAAATTCTCTAGCCCTATGTGCCAGAGCTAAGTATTTTTAATTTTTCTATTTGCATCTTCTAGAAGTTATTTCAGTATTATTAATATATGCTTGCACCAACCTTCACTGATCACTATTTTTGTCTTTATGATAGAGAACAACTTCATTTTTTACCATGATACACTTTTTCTCCCTTGGGATATAGTGTATTTTTATATTTTATATTAATAAACTGTATTCATGGTTTTCCTAATTTCTCATACTCCATAGACAACCAATCAGCAAGATAGTCAATTTCTAACTTCAAAATATATCAAAACCTGATTGTTTCTTGACCTTGTAGCATCTATTTCTAAGTTCAGGGTGTCTTTTGTCTGGATTGCAATAACAGATTCATAACTAGTTATTTTTACTTCCACTTTTTAACTACTTAAGTCTATTCTGCATAAAGCAGGTAGAGTGACATAAATAGATTTCCTGAATTTTGGCTTCCAAAGCCTTCTCATCTTCATGATAAATCCAAGGTCTTCCTCACATTGTCTAAAAATGGTTGCAATATGGATTCTGGTCATACACCATCTCACTCTGCCTTTCTTACTGATCGCTGAATTTCTGTCTCACTGGCTTCATTGATGTTTCTCAAATACCCCAAGAATGCTACACTCAGAGCCATTGCACTCATGGTTCCCTCCATGTTCCTCTTCCAGGTATCCACATGCCTGGATCCTCCAGGATACCTCCAGGTATCCTCCTCCCTCTACTGTCACTAGGCCCCATCTGCATGGTCTTTCATTGAAAGACATTTTGCTTGAGAGAACATTCTTGACACTCTTTTCTAAAGAAGCCACCTCTCTCACACAAAAATCTGCAATCTGCTTTTGTACTTTTCCGTAGAATGTGAAGTACATCAGTTCAGAGGTATTGTTGGCTTTTGTCATTGCTGTATCACCAGCATCAACACAATGCTTGGTACTAAAGACATTCCAGAAATACTTGTAGGATAAGTGACTGTAAACAGATGGTTACTAAACAGAGAGGACAGGTGTTTCAATGGTATTCTAGATGTAGCATCCTGAAGTCCTGATCTTTGCTCAGAGAGGGCCATCGTCCCACTGAAATAAGAAAAAGAGAAAATAGTTGCTTGGTCAGTGTCTTTAATCCTTAAGAAGGATAAACCTCCTAAAGTTTGCCTCTTGAGGACTCCATATGTAGTTTCTTTCTTCTTTTTTTTGGTCCTGGGGATCAAACTTAGGACCTTGAGGTTGAGAGGCAGGTGCAGTGCCACTGAGCTAAATCCCTGGCCCATGTGTAGTTTCCTTCTAGATAAAAGCAAAGTTAGTCTTGGTGTACCTTTCTCCCAATCAGGAACTTTTGTTCTCAATAGGGTAGAAGGGAATCCAAGTGTAAAAGGTATAACTATAAAATATATAGCATGTATTAACTAAAAGAAGCTACATACTTTCCTTTGTCTATGAGAATTACTTGTGCAGAAATATTTGTCTTTCTATTACATTAATCCATTGTACCTTATCCCAAACAATCCATCCTTTTAGCCCTAAATTCATATCATTTTATATGCTCTCTTCTCCAAAGCCAGGTGGTATCTCTTGCTGGCTCTCACATCTTTAGCAAGCTTCATATTCATGTAGTTTACTGATCATCTCTGTCTGGATATGCCTGTAAGATACTGAAAGGAACAGGAACAGTAGGTCTATAATTATTTCCTGCAAACTAGTTTTTCTGTTCTTCTCATTAAAGAAACTTAGGAGTGAGACCAGATATTCCTTTCTCATGAAATCTACATCATCAACCAGTCACAAGTTCTACAGATTATAGCAGCTAACAACTCTCAATCCAGTCTGCACCTCTCTGTTCCCAGCAAGACTTTGATCCTTCAAATCCATCACTACAGCTCTATTGCTTATAGATACAACATCCCAAATTGAGGCTCATATTCTTCCAGGCTGCCCTCTGTATTGCAGGGAAATTCAAACTTGGCATGCTTTCTGTCCTAGGAAGACTTCCTGGATCCCCAGGATAGAGATAGATGAAAGACTTGTACATAATGCCCTTCAATTTAAGTCTTTCCCTAGACCAAGCTCCTGCCAGTGTCCTGTGCAGATTTCTTTACACTTTCTCTTCTGAATGACTGAGAGTTTGCCAAATACACTATGGTGTTTCTTTCATATATTGTTCCCTCCACTCTAAGTGTCCTTGGATACTGCCTTCATTCAGTTAATTTGCACCTGCCCCTTAAGACTCAACATAAACATTCTCTTTGCTAGGAATCCTTTTCTGATTTCCCAGTATGACTTTAGTGCCCTATTTTTGGTGCTCTCAGGGCAACATGGGTTGATCTCTCCTAAGATTCATCCATCATGCTTACTATTTATCTTTACACTGTTTCATTTATATACATTGCCAAGTAAAATCCTGGTGTTCAATTATAGTTTCTTGATCATCTTTATATCTCAACTACCTAGCCTAGTAGTGTTTATTAATCACCCATGGAAAGAAAGAAGATTGTATATTCGAATGAAGCCTTTCCTTCCTCAACCTAAAAGGACTTTGTAGAGCAACCACGGAGTTAAGATGCACCATCGAGGCACTGTGAGTGAATGTTACACACAACTACATGTAGTGAGAACTTCCAATGTGAAGGTATGGCCAAGGACAATTTTATATTTTAGCTTTTAACCAAAATGTAGGTATTATTTAAATTATGTTATACAGTCCTGGTGCTGTGGGTGTATGTATGTAAAAAGGAAGGAGGATTGTATAGCAGAATGACATATAAACTCTAATGACTTGTTCCAACTTTATTGTTTCATTCACTCATTTTCTATGGACATTGAAATTACTTATTGTTCTTAATTTGGATATTTTAACTATCTACTTTATGTATAAAACATTTAAGACATTTTAAACATGGACTTCAAAAAGGATATCTATTTCTATGGCATCTGTGTATTAAAACCATAGAATGAGTGATGAAAGTCATTAGACTTGAAATTCCTCTAATGATATTTAAATTTAATGAATTAGTGTATTTCCTTTAATATAAATGAAATTTGAAAAACACAGACCTTACTTCAAGAATATATTTGCAGTTCCTTTCATTTCCTGCCATTTGCCCTATATGATTTTTTTTACAAACATCATTTATACAGGTTTGGTTCTAATTATAGCCTGAAAATTATGGTTTGACTGTACAGTCATAACAACATGAGAAATTAGGAAAAAATACTAGTTAGCAGATTAGAATTTACCGCAGCAGGCATCCAGTTGTTGAATGACCCGCGTCCTTCACCTTAAAAGCCCTGCCTAGAAGGCCATTCCAAACATTCATGTCTTGCAGAATGAAAAAGTGCTTCCTTTTTTTTTTTTCTTAAATTATTTTATTGGTACATTCTGTATTTTTATTTTCCTTTAACTGTTATTAAAGGCTCTTTTTGCTGTATAAACTGAATGAAAAAATTAATCCAAATTACCTATACTTATGACTTTCTGTGCTTTCTTTAAATCCTATGTGTTGTTTCCAAAGCAGGAAAAAAATGTTGGCATGTAGATATACATCCTCAAAAGCTTTTACTACATATTTTGTGGTATTTAACTAGAATTAAACTTGTATGATGGCTACATCATGACACAAGAAAACAAAAGTAATGACTCTGATAGGTGATGACAAAAGCATTTTCTCTCTGACTAGCATGTGATTAAGTACAACAGCATATAGTGGCTTTATAAGATTTATGACATTAAGGGCCACCTCTTTTATGTGCTCTGAATTGTTACAGGCACCCTATAGGTGTTTAATAAATATTAATATTGCTAAGTTTAATAATAAATGAAAAGGAAAAACTGATCTTGAGAAAAGCTTGTGGTGGATACATATCAGAAGATATGATTCATTGTTTCTAAAGGCAATCTTGTTTTATTTCAGACATAACCCTAAAGGTTTAAAATTTTATCTGCTTCATTTTTAAATAATATAAAAACTATTCATATCCAGCTTATTCATTTAGTGCAGAGTAAAATTTTTATTTTCATTTCAGTCATAAACACAGAGACATAAACCAAAATTATAGACCGATTCACGTACAATTGTATATACAGAATTAAGGCCAGATGGGACTGTAAAACTATCTTCTAAATCTCAACATATAATTCCATATGTCTTGGCAGGATAATATGAAACATTGATCAGGAAACAGGTAGGTACTACCTGTTCTTCTTCAGGTTCTGTTCTTCTATAGTTTCTCACTACTCCTTTCCACCCCGTATCTTATCAACCCCACATAAATGCTTAGAAATTCACAACCCTAGAGTGCGGGGACTAGGAAGGAGAATGAATATGACTTGATGTATTGGAAGGAAACAGTGAAGATTGTATAGAGGTGTTTTCCATCACCCAGATGTAAAATATGTGTGCCTCTTAACCTCGACTGTCAGTTTGATTGGATTGAGAGACTCTCAGAGAGGTGGTTAGAGGGTGCTAACCTCATCCAGGGTTAACCCATTAACACGTTCACAGCTGGATGGGCTATTAGTGGGGGAGGGTTTGTTGGAGGAAGTGGGTCGTGGGACATGACCTTGGGATTATACCTAGTCCCTGACCCCTTCTTGCCTCCTTTCTGGACTCCGTGAGTTGTGCAACTTCCATCTTGCACTTGTACCATTCTTCCTCTGCCCTAGAGCCAGGTGACTTGAGGTCTGAAACCTCTGAGATTGTCAGCCAAAACAAACTTCTCCCTCTTTAATTTGCAAGTGTCAAGTATTTTGTCCCAGTAATGAGAAGGCTGACCAATGATAATATGCAAGTTTGAAGCGGGTTTCCTAAAATAGAGTCGTTTTGCGTTGAATTTAATAACACGGAGAGGTGTTCGTTAAATCTTAGAATTATTTATTTACAGAGATGGGGAGTATGTTAAGCCATGAGATTTGTCTTCCTGCATTCAGGTGGAGCTGGACTGCAGCATAGTCAATAGTTGGTTTGTGTGAATTGCTTTTAGGCTGTGACTATACGAAATCAAAGGGACATTCCTGATATGAAAAGGGAGTGTATAAATCAGGCAAATACAGGTTTATTGATTTTGTGCACATTCCACCTACTTTCAAAATTTTCTTTGGAACGAGAAACTTTTGCATAAAGTTCATTTTTAATTATTATATCTACCTTTATAAATACCTTGCCACCTATATAAAAGGCATACTTAGAATCTTCACTGTTTTACAGAGAAATCCAGTGATCATGGAGACCCTTTATACATGTTTTGAATAAGAAAACTTCTCTAAAAATTAAGAAAATTTATCAAGTGCAATATGATGGACTAAACAACCAAATATCTTTTTTTAATCAGGTAAAAATACTGACTTTGAAAACATTTGAGCTACAGCTTCTTTCACAATAGTGATTGGACTGTAGAAAGAAGAAAATTATGGGTCAAGTTGACAAGATTATACTTGAACTTTTCAGTTTCTAAGGTATTTTTAGATGCTTCAATTTTCATTTGAGAGAGGTTAGATTAAATAGTGTAAAATCTCAAATAGTGTCAAAGTGCATTATGCCAATTGATGTTAACATTAAGCAGGCTTGAAAGTTCTTGCCAGAAATGACACTATAGTTCAAGACCACACTGACTGCCTAGAATGAGGCATCTCTCTGGAAAGCATTGCTTGTCAGAGATAAAATACTTTGACATGCTTGCATGCCTGAAGTGTAGGTTCCATGTGGATCACAGATTGGGAGGCCAGCCATGGCTCTGAAGTATGCTCAGCTCACTCTCTTCTCAGCCAGACTGGAGACGAACGTGCTGATTCAGGTTCCGTGAGTATATTCCACATGCAGCCAGGGTGACTGACTACCAGCCAAACAGGAAGCTGGTGTGAGTTGTGTGCAGGGTAGTATCCTGGAAGTATAATGTGAGGATCAAGCTCTCTCGTCAGTTAATAAGCCAGAAGTGTCAAATTCTACTTTTTCATTTTAGTATGAACCTTTTTATTATTGAAAAGTATGTATAACAAAATTTACCAGTTTAGCCATTTTATTTTATTTTATTTCTTAGCACATATTTGCAACACATAATCACTGCTCTTATTGTGGGTGCTCAGTATATGTACATGACACATCTTAATCCTTTTTTATTTCCCTTCCTCTATCCAACTGTCCACCCTCTATGTCTACTGGTCCCCTTCCCATTTATAGCAGATCAATCTCTCTGTTTCCTATTATCTACATTTTATTTTGCTCTATACTTTATTTGTACTTTGAATTTCTCAAACGTGAGAAGCTATACAGTATATTTATGTTTGTAAATCTGACTTATTTCATTTAACATGGTTTTCAAGTCCATCTGTTTTCCTTTAAATAGCTCAAATTCTTCCTTTTTATAGCAGAGTAATATTTCATAGTGTATAAATATATATTTTTTTATCCCTTCATATGTTGATGTACATACAGGCTGCTTCCAAGATTTGACTCTTAGGAACTGTTGTATTACAAACATTGCTATGCATGTATCAATGTATTATGATGTCTTTAACTCTTTTAGGAAATAACTGGATGGTAAATATCTGGGTGAAGTGGAATTTCTATTTTTATTTTTTAGAGGAATCTCCATACCGATTTTCATAATGGTTGTAGTAGTTTACATTCTCTCCAGCAGTGAAGAAGTGTTCCTTTTTCACTACAGCCTAACCAGAATTTGTTATTTTTTGATTATTTTTATGTTTGCCATTCTTTCTGGAGATGAAATCTCAGATTTTTAAAATTTGCATTTCTCAAATGGCCAGTGACATTGAACATTTTTTCATAAATTTATTGGGCCAATTTTATTTCTGCTTTGAAGTGTCCATTCATTTCAGTTACCCATTTTCTGATTTTTTTTTGTAGAGGATCTATTATTTTTATTCTTTTTATCTTCTAGGTATTAGTCCTCTATCCAAAGGATACCTGGAAAATTTTTTTCCTATTCTATACATTCTCTTTTTAATCTTTTGGTTGTTTATTTTGCTGCACAGAAGTTATTAATTTGATATAATCCAATTTGTTGACTTTTGATGATATTTTATTTGCACTTGTTCTGTTAAAGAAGTTCTTTGCCTATGTCTATGACTTCAAGAGTTTTTCCTACCTTATTTTTCACCAGGGTAAGTGTCTTGGTTTTAATATTTAGGTCTTGTAAACATTTCAATCTTAGTTTAGTAGATGGTGAGAGCTATGGATCTAGCTTCAATCTTCTGCATGTGGATAGTCAGTTTTTCTAGCACCAATTGCTAAAGAAACTATCATTCCTCCAGCATATATTTGTGGACCTTTTGTCAAACATCTGGTGGCTGAATGTCTCTTGGGTTGTTTCTGCATCCTTTTCTCTGTTCCATTGATCCACATGTCTGTTTTTTATTTTTTTTCCCAATACCATGCTGTTTTTAATCCCTATATCATTGTAATGTAACTTGAAATCTGGGATCATGATGCCTAGTGCTTTGCTCTTATTACCTAGATTTTCTTTTCCTATTCTGTGCCTCTTCTGGTTCCATATGAATTTTAGGATTGTTTTTTCTAGTTTTATGAGGAATGGTGCATTATGATTGGGATTGCATTAAATGTGATTATTGGTTTGGGAGTATTGCTATTTTGACAATATTGGTACTGCCTCTTCAGGAACAGAGAATATCTTCCCATATTCTGATGTCCTGTCCAAGTTCCTTTTCAGAATTCTATACAGGGCTCTCACTTCCTTCATTAGCTTAATTCCTAGGTATTTTTCTTGATGCTATTGAGAATGGTATTGTTTTCCAAATTTCTTGTTCAGTGAGTTCATTACTGGTGTACAAGAATGGTATTCATTTTTGTGTATTGATTTGTTTCCTTCTACAGTGCTGAATTCAAGATATCTTTTGGTGGAATTTTTTTGGGTCTTTTATATAAAGAATCATGTATAAAGGAATGGAATTAATATGAGAAAATGGAAAAATGGAAACAAAATCTTTGTAAATAGGGGGGGCTGGAGGGGTTGAAGGGAGGGCTGGGCAAGGGTGAAAAATAAGAACCAAGAGAGACTATGTAAAGGTGCAAATTTCCAATGATGAATGTCATTATATTGTATACCTAAAATGTACCAATGATTAGAATGAATAATAGATAATGCAAAATAGGAAGAAAAGGTCCAAAGGCCAGGGGAAAGGAAAAATGATGAGAAATGGAAAAAATGGAAATAAAGTTTTTGTAAATAGGGAAGGATGGAGGGGGTGAAGGGAGGGCTAGGAATGGGGAAAAAATAAGAACCAAGATGCATCATGTAAAGATCCAAGTTCCCAATGAGAAATGTAAATGTGTTGTATACCTAAAATGTACCAATAAAAGAATTTAAGTTAAAAAAATAAAGAATCATGTCATCTGCAAGTAATGATAATTTACTTCTTCCTTTCCTATGTATATCCCTTTTATCTTTTTCTTACTTGATTGCTCTGGCTAATGTTTCAAATACTATATTGAAGAGGACTGGTGATAGTGGACATCCTTATTTTGTTCCAGATTTTAGAAGGAAAGCTTTCAGCTTTTCCCCATTTAATATGACATTGGGCATTGGTTTGTCATGACTGGCTTTTATCAGATTGAGGTGAGGTCCTTCTATACCTATTTTCTTCAGAGTTTTTTTTTTATCATTAATGGGTGTTGGATTTTGTCAAAAGCATGTTCTGTATCTTTCTGAGATGATCATGTATGTTTTGTCCTCACTTCCATTTATGTGGCATATTACATTTATTGCTTTGCACATGTTGAAACATCCTTGCATCCCTGGCATGAAAGCTTCTCAATCATAACGTTTGATCCTTTTAGTGATTTGTTAGCTTATATTTGCCAATATCTTTTTGAGGATTTTTGTGTCTATATTCATTAAAGAGATTTGCCTGCAGTTTTCTTATTTAGTTGAGCCTTTGGTTTTGGGATCACAGTGATGCTGGATTCTGGGGATGAGTTAGAAGCACTCGTTCTCTTTCAGTTTCATTGAAGAGTGTGGAGCATTGGTGTTTAATCTCCCTGAAGGTCTTAGAGAATTCTGTTGTGAATCCATCAGGTCCTGGGCTTTTTTCAGTTGATAGGCTTTGTATCACTGCCTCAATTTCATTGCTTAGTTTTGGATTATTCAGAATATGTGTATAGGAATCTGGCTGTATCCTGAAGATTCTCCAAATTGAAAGTGTGTAATTTTTCAGAGTAGTTAACTACCATAATAATCTTCTGGCGTCAGTGATGTCTGTTGTGATTTTGCCTTTTTCATTTCTAATTCCATAAATGTGAGTCTTTTTTCTCCTTTTGGTAAGTTTGGCTAAGGGTATAGCTACTTTCTAAATTCTCTCTTCAATTCATTGCTTTTTGTAATTTATTTTTCCCTCAGTTTCTTTAATTTCTACCCTGATCATTATGATTTCCCTTCTTAACTTACATTTGGCTTTGGACTGCTGTTATTTTAGTATTTGAGGTTCATCACTGTTTATTTATTTGAGCTCACTCTGTTTTTTAAAGATTTTTATTATTAAAAGACATTAGATTTTTATCAAATGATTTTCTACATTTATCGAGATGATCGTGTAATTTTTATCACTCATTCTATTAATATGGTGCATTGCATTGACCTAGTTTTAGGTGTTAAATCAAACATACATTTTGGGAAAAAATCTATCCCATTCAAATGAGAAGGGGACAAGGAGGAAGGAGGGGGAAATGAAGGAGGGGACAAGAAAATAAAGGAGAAAATGAAGAAAAAAATGGAAGCAAAGCTTTTGTGTATAAGGAGGGGAAGAGGGGTTGAAGGGAGGGGAGGATGGGGTAAAAAGAAGCAAGATATATCATGTATAGGTACAAATTCCCTATGACGAATATTATCATTATTTATATCTAAATTATACCAATAAATGTTTTGCTAAATAGAAAGTTTACACCAAAGAAATATAGCATAGTTAATGAAATAAACACAACAAAATTAATTCAAGAGAACCAGAGAATGGCATAATACAAATATTAACATGGTAACCTAATGAATCTGTGACCAATCTTTCTAAGTCTGCTTGCCGAGTGTATAACTAATAATAAAATAATGGAGAAAATAACTACTAAAGATAAATACTAAAATTATTTAGTGTTATATGTATCTATACATTTTTGTTTTTTCTCAGTACCTGTTTGCAGCACATAATGATCACATTTCTCATGAAGAGTTGGTATGTGTTCATATCACATCCTAATTTTTTTAATCTGCTCCTCTTCTATTCCCCATGATCCCCTTCCTTTTTGCAAAAGATTGATCTCTATATTTCCCAATACCTATTTTTCATTTTGCACTTTATTTATAATTTGGGTTTCTCACATAAGAGAAACCATGTGATATTTAAGCTTGCATGTCTGATTTATTTTATTTAGTATTATGATCTCAGGTTGTGTCCATTTTGGTACCCAAATTAATCTTTCTTTATGATATGTCAGAATAGTCATTCATTGTGTGTAAATGCCATATTTTCATTACTCATTGTTTTGTTGATGGACACATAGGCTGATTCCAATATTTAGCTATAGTGAGTCATGCTACTATAAAGATAGGTATGCAAGTATCACTGTAATAGAATGTCTTTGACGTCTTTGGGAAGATACCTAGAAGCAGAACAGCTTGGTTAAATGGAGTTTCTACTTTTAGTTTTCTAAAAGGAATCTTTTAGAAAGAGGAATCTCTGTACTGATTTCCATAATGTTTGCACTAGTTTACATTCCCACCAACAATGAAGTTTTCCTTTTTCCATGCAGACTTATCAGCATTTGTTATTGATTTCTTGTTTTTCCCATTCATTTTGTAGTGTTGTTTTAATGTGCATTTCTCTAATCACCAGAGAGGTTGAATATTTTTTAAATGTTTATTGAGGTGCTTATATTTCTTCTGTGAAGTATCTGTTCATTGCGGTTGCCCATTTTTTGATTTGATCTTTTATTTTGTAGGTCTAATTGTTTTTGAGTTCTTTATATATTCTAGATATTAGTCCTTTGTATAAGGCACAACTGGAAAAAATTTTTCCCCATTTTGTAAGTTGTCTCTTCATCCTGTTGGAATTTTCCTTTGCTGTTCAGAGACTTTTTAATTTAATTAAATTCTTAGTATTATTTCTCATGCCATTGGGGTTCCATTCAGAAAGTCTTTGCCTATGTCTGTCTTTAAGAGTTTACCTATTTTATCTTCCAGCAGATTGTTCTTGTTTTAATATTTAGGCCTTTGTTCCATTTAGTACATGATGAGAGGTATTGGTTCTAAATTTAATCTTTAGCATGTGGATAGCGCGTTTTCCCAGCACCATTTGCTAAAATGCTATCATTCCTACAGTGTAAGTTTTTGGTTTCTTTGACATATTGGTTAGGTGAATACACCTGGAATTATTTTTGCATACTCTGTTCTGTTTCACTGATCCACATGTAGGTTTTTTCACCGGTGTCATGATTTTATAACTGTAGTTTTATAGTGTACTAACTTGAAGTTCAGGATTGTGATGCCTTTTGCCTTGCTCTTTTTGCCCAGGATTGCTTTTGCTATTCTAGGTCTCTTCTAGTTGCATATGAATTTTAGGATTATTTTATCTAGTTCTGTGAGGAATGCTATTGGTATTATCATTGAAATTGTGTTCAATCTGTATTACCAGTTTTGGAAGTATGGCCATTATGACTATATTAGTTATCTCTATCCCAGAACAGGGATGTATATTTTCTGATGTATATTTTGATCTCCTTTCTCAGAGTACTTTAATTTTCATTGTAGATGTCTTTCACTTCCTTGCTTAATTCCTAAGTATTTAATTTTTCTTGATTCTGTCATGAATGGTATTATTTCTCTGATTTCTTTTTCAATGAGTTTATTATTGATGTATAGGAATGCAATTGACTTTTATATGTTGACTTTGTATCCCACTACCCTACTGTATTTGGTTATTAATTCTAGCTGTCATTTTGGTGGAATCTTTTGGGTCTTCTGTATAGAGGATCATGTTATCTGCAAGTAATGATAGTTTGACTTCTTTCATGCCTATACATATCCTTTATCTTTCTGTTGCCTGATTGCTCTGTCTAATATTTTGGAAACTATACTGAGTGGTAAGAGTGATAGTGGATATCCTTGACTTGTTCTTGATTTTAGAGGGAAAGCTTTCAACTTCTCCTCATTTAATATGAATTTGGGTATTTGTTTGTCATAATGGCTTTCATCAGATTGAGATATTGTTCTTTTATACCTGTTTTCTTCAGGGTATTTTTATATCATGAATGGATGTTTGATTTCATCATAAGCATTTTCTGTGTCAATTGAAATGATCATGCAATTTTTGTCCATGCTTCTGTTTATGTGATGTATTAAATTTATTGATTTACATATGTTGAACTATCACTGTTTTCCTGAGATGACGCCTACTTGGTCATGATGTATGATCTTTTTGATGATTTTTTGGATTCTCTTCACCAGTATCCTGTTAGGGACTTTTGCCTTATGCTCAGTAAAGATCTTTTCTAATTTTCTCTTTTTGGTTGGGTCAATTTTTGCTTTTGGAGTCAGGCTAATCCTGGCTTCCAGGAATGACTTTGGAAGTTCTCCTCTTTTGTTTACATTAAAGAGTTTGAAGAGTATGGTATTAGATCTTCTCTAAAGTTATTGTAGAATTTGGCAATGAATCCATCATGATCTATGCATTTCTTAGTTGGTAATTTTTAAAAATCGTTTTTTCACCTTGATTGCCTGATGCTGTATTACACAGGGCAAAAGTGTGGTATTGAAGTCATGGTCTTGGTGCATGGAATGTTGTTTTCCATCCTTTGTTTTATAGTCATTCAAATACTTTGCAGTAGATGAATTTCTTGAATGCAACAGACTTATGGATTCCTTTTTTTTTTTTTAATTTAGTCTGCCAATCTGTGTCTTTTAATTGGGAAACAGCCCAGTTACATTGAGAGTTATTGAGAAATACTGATTTATTCTTAACATCGTGTTCTTTTTCTGTTGATGACTCCATTATTTTTCTTTTTTTTTGTTCAACTACTTCCCATACATGATGTATTCATTACATCTGGCTTTTTGACTTCAGTGGCTTTCTTGTCTCCATCTGGGATATTTTTCAGTATTTTTGGAGTGCTGGGTTTGTGTTCATTTAGCTCCTAAGATGTTCTTTGTCATGGAATGTCCTTTTATAATCAATTTTGAAAGATAGTTTTGCAGGATATATTATTCTGGTTTGGAAGTTGTTTCCAGAATTTGAAGCACATCACCTCATACTCTCCTAACCTTTATACTGTGTGTTGTTTTATATATATAAAATTGGTATTTGTAGGACTTTATATTGAAATCTTTTCTCATACTTGAAAAGTTTTCTGTTTTTCTCTTCCATGTGTGCTGTTTTCTAATTTCTTCCTAACTTCAGTTAGTCTTAGATTAGTCTTCTTAGTATCATTCAGTAGCCACTGGATGAATTTTTCTTGTTCTCATTATTTTTAAGGCTACTTTGAGTAACTCAACCTGATTTTCCAGTTCTTTCCTTGATTTCAGAAGCCCTGTATTTGACTTTTTAGTTCTTTAAGATTGGGATTTTCCCTTAAATTAAATAAACCAGTAGGGAATATGATAAATTCAGTTTTAGTATTATCAGAATTTCAATCCTTAATAAAACCAAGAATAAAAATCTTCTGGAAATATTAAAGAAAAGGGGCTTAAGAGTGGAAAAGAAACAGAAAGAGGCTAAAAAAGCTTATGTTAATTTAGAGATTTTGCAAGGGTCATCCTGGATATTAGGCAGAGGTAACCTTAGACACCCAACATAAAACAAACAAAAAAGAAGAGATAGGCCAAAAAAATCATTAAGAATGTGAAGCCATAATATAGGTTTTTTTCTTTTAACCATTATATATAATATCTTCATTAGAGTATGGGCACAAAAGGAAATCATACTTGCAAATCATTATCCATATCTATATGTATTTTTGCAAGCACCAGAGGTTCAAACTATTAGAAATAAGATCTTTAGATATTTTTGATGTTTTCACTTAAGATGATAATATTATACATATCTTTACTTCATGTTTAAAGTTCCTAATGACTTCAATATATTCTGTCATCTAAACCCACAATTCATTCATTCAACAAATAATTATTTTATACTCAGCACACTCTGGGCACTATCCTAGGAAGTAGGCATACCCAATGTCTGAAGTTCTGTTCTCATAGAGCTTATATGCTAGTTGGGAAAGAAGACAGTAAATAAGATGATGGAGAAATGAGAATTTTGAGGAAATGTCAGTCAGGAAAAAGGTGTAAAAATCAGTGAGTGGGAGAATGTCTCAGACAACATAGTCTGGGAAAGCTCCCTAGGTGGAGACATTGAAAGAGAGACATGAAAGAGGATGAGAGTGAGTCATGAAAATCTCTCAAGGGAAGCACTTGGCAGAGAGAAGAGAAGACAATGACTCTGAAGTGGAATCATACTTAAATTTTGGAGAAAACAGCAAGTGGAATGTTTTGATTCGGCGAGAGAGAAGTTTAAAATGAGGTCAGCATCACCGAGAGGACAAATTATATAGGGCTGGGGTTGTATAGGACTTATAGTAAGGACTTTGATTTATCGATAAGTTGGAGTCTTTCTAATTTCAAGAGCAGAGATGAATTGTCCTGCATGTTTAGTGCTATGTAGAAGGTTGATCATAGAGACAGGGACAAAATAAGATTTTGGAAATACCGTTAGGCAGCTATTGTAGTTCAAGGATGGAGTCAAGAGGTTAGATTTCAAAATAGAAGCAACAGGATTTATTAATAGGTCAGTTGTGACATGTGAGGAATATTTGACTAAAAATTAACTCAAGATGTTGGTCTAAATCATTTGTGTCATTTACTGTGTGAAAATATGTATTTTTAACAGTTTAAAAATACTCTCATACAAATATGAATGATAAAGGATAAAGCTGGTTCTGAGGAGATTTAGAGGGACAGGAGTTATGTAGGGGTGGAAAAAGAATGCTGGAATAGGATTACTAGATTAGATGCCAAACTAGTTAATGTCTTACCACTCAATAAAATAATAACTGTTTGCATTTGCTTCTCAATAAAACAAAAATCTTTTTAACGTGTACTTTAACAAAATGTGAGGCTGTCACACTATATATGGGTTACAAAAGCCTCAGATGAGTCTTCTCAACAATATTCCAACGTGACATTGTAAAGGAAAAGCACTCCTCTGTTTCACTACTATGGTTTACGTATTTTCGTATCCTGAAAATTAACATAGCAAACTCTTGGCGAGAGACATATTGTAGGGGAGATTCAGCCATCAATTTTTATTCATGCATTGTTGAATCTTTAATCTTTGCTTATTTCCTTACTATTATAAATAATAATTTCTTTTGGGGGGAGATTTGTTCCTAGAATGAATCCCTAAATGGAAGAATTAGTTAGTTCCTATAAAGTTTTATTGCAAGAAGTATTTGTGTTTATTACCAATATATTATTTTGATTAGTTTTGCTTTTCAAAGTTATCCCAGGAAATTAACTTATTACATTGTTATTTTTTGTTTGCTTATTTTTTGTTGTTAGTATCGCTATAATTATTTTTGCTTCTTTTGTATTTTACCTGCTATAAAAGCCATAAACCTTGGTGGCAATGGAAAGGTCCCTAGATTAGCAAAAGTACTTCTAATTGAAAGGTTTACTTAGACTTTTGATTGTTTTTGACCTGGAGATGAAATAAAGTTTTTTAAAAGGTATGAATATCATGAAATATATTCAGTCTTAGTAACTTTGAGAATCGATGTTGAAAGGAATTATAATTCATAGCAACTGTCTTTGAAGCATTTTGCTCTGTTTTCAGATGTCTTGTGAATTTGATTTGGTAGAAGTGTAGTGTGGAATAGAACTTGGACTTTGGAGACAGTTTTAACATATACTGTGCTGGATGTGTGTCTTGATATCTCTGATTCTTAGTTTTATTATCCATAAAATGAGATAATTTGATTTAGATTATAAGGCTGTTGTAATGATTAAATATATATGACCAATCTTTTACATTTTACCTCATCCTATAAAACTTTTAAAGAGACTGAATAATGTTGCTAATAAATAGAATCACTGTTGTTGTTTGTATTTCCTCAACCACATTATGCTTAATCAGATTTCTGGGATTTCATACTTGTTTCTGTGCCTTAGTTTCCCTTGATGCTCCTGCAATCTTTAAGAACTGGGCTCAGTTGTCTGCTTCTCCATGAAATCTTCCCATCTGTAGCAAGATGAATCTTTCTATCCTAGCTCGATTCCTCTGTTTCCCCAAAACCTGTATTCTACATGTTTGGATTATAGATGATTATCAATAAGCATGTCATTGTAACAATGGAAAATTAGTCTAAAAATCACACAATTATCTATTTTCAGTTATTTTATAGTATCATAGTTAACATGAGGCATTCAAAAGTATGTGCCTACCATAAACTTGAGGCTCTCTTTAGCATTTCTTTAAGTAAGCACGTACAAAATGCTACATAAAAGACTCAAGATTGGAAAACGATTAAATGTTTATGTAGGAAAAAAGAAATCATATGCAAAACACATTGTAGTCTTTCTATTTTCCCCTCTTCTCTTTTTTCTATGATCAGAATGCTGCACCAGTTTTACTATAAAGACAGCATAGATTATGGCAGTCATCTTAACACTAATGGTTACAGTAATACAGAAGAATCTAAAAGTAATAGATGCCACAATTTTAGAAGAACACTAGAAAATAAGCACAAAAAAGAATTTGTAAATCATAGCATAACGAGCAGGATGTAGGAGACAAGATAATAGTATTTACTGCCTCTGTAACTCATGCTCTACAAAATTGTACTTGAGACTTGGATCTGTGGTAGATACCATTCGCTTCTTCTTAAGCAGTTTTATAAATACAGTTGCAATACCATGTTAAACGGCCTGTGATAAGACAGGACCACTCACAACAAAGCCTCAGACTGCAGGCAGTCCACCAGGCTCACTGTTAGACTGTCAGCAATTCAATTCTGCACACCTATACTATAAATAAGGTCTAAAAAGCAAACAGGTGTGCCTAAAACTGGGAAAAACAAAGGTCAAATCAAGGCTAAAAAATGACACACCAAAAAAGTTAGAGAAGCATTATTTTGAATAGATATGAAGTTGTAATTACAGTCCAAGTAAAGAGACATTTGTCGGACAGAGATATAGGGGACTCAGCATGTGGTATCTAAGCAATAGCAAGCAAAAGGACAAACCATAAAAGCTGCACCTCTTTTCCCAGCAGAAGAAAATACCATTGTTTTTGTAGAGGAAAATGATCTCTGTTGTAAGTATAATGAAATACCTAAGATAACTAACTTGTCAAGGTAAAAGTTTTATTTTGGCTCACAGTTTTGAAAATTTCATTTCATAAATGGCCCTGTGCTTTGGCTCTGTGGTGAGGCAGCAAATCATGGCAAGAGCGTGCAGTGGAGGATGACTGCGTCCCTCACAAGCCAGAATGCAAAGAGCAAGAGAAGGGGCTGGGGTCCCACAATCCCACTTGAGGACTCCAAATAACCTGAGGACCTCATGATAGGCTCTACTTCCTGAAAGGTCCCACAGCTCCCAGCAGCATCACTCTGAGAACCAAATCCTTTAACACATAGACATTTGAAAGACACTCAACATCAAACTATGATGTCTACATTAAGAAATCTGTGTTCACTGAAGTACAGAAATTTGTGTAGCCTGAGACTTAAAAAATGAGTTTCTAGATTATAGTACTAATGTGAATGTGAACAAGAGCATATTTTACTAAAGTTATGGGAAAGATTAATAGAACAGCCCATATGGCAGTAAAAATTTTTTAAAAAAGGATTTCAAGGCACAGGCTAGTAAAATTAAGGGACTCATAGTTGGAATATTAAAAAGTAGTGGAGCAGTTAGGAATCAATGTGTGGAGAGAAGGAGTTTCAGGTCTGATATCAGGAGAAAAATGAAGTGAATAATTAGAAGGTAAGGACTAAAGAAGGTTTAGAAACAGAAAGCATACATTCATCTTCTTACAGACAAGAGGAAAATGTGAGGTGGACAGTTCAGGTAAATAAAGTTTGTAGATTTCAGTTAGTGACATAAATCATTAGAAATGATCTTAGGATATTTTCTGAAAATGGATCCAATGAATGCAATTGTAAAAATATTTTCATGATTGCCCTGCTGGGTGAAAATGGAAAAGGTTATAGTAGGAATTCCAAATTCTATGAATAGAAACTTGGTGCCAATAGCTGATTGCCGCGACCTGCACAGTGTAGGGTCTGCAGCCGGGGAGAGTGGTGGGAGGTGAAGAAAACTGAAAAATACCTAGACAAAAAGATACATACCAAGACTATTCTTGAAAGCTGGGACCAGGTAGAACCATAGTCTGGTGAGTTAATGGCCGCCTGGAGTCCAGTGCGCTCATTATTTATAGTGTAAGACAAACAGGAAGAAAAGGCAGGGTAACTAGTGCTACATGGCCTACTGTGGCCTATGCTGAATGCAGTGTGATTGTCTTGTGATTGGGGCATGCTCAGAAAGGGAATGAGAAAGAAGGATTCCTAATGTAACTGTCTCCTGGGCCTGTGCCACCCAGGGTCTACAATCTTATGTAGTCTATGGAAGAGAAAGGGAGTAGGGATTAGGTGAAGGGCCATCTTCAGTCTCGGCCCAAGGCAGGTAATTCTGTTTATATTTTTATACATTATTTTCTGCATCTACAACCCTAGCATGGGCTATAAGCGGATGAGAAGGCCTTTACCAGATGATCATCTGGCAGGCTGGAAGAAACGTGCAAAGCTGCTCCTTGTATTCTCCAGGATCCTATGAAGTTTGTCTCATCCTGAGTAGTTTTGTATAGTTAATCAAATCAAAGGAACTGGGAGTAAAGAAGGGTAGAAGAATCAGTGTGATCACCATCATGTCATTAAAGTCAAGTCAGTAGCAGGAAAGGGAGGGGGTTAATTCTAAAGCTGGTTCTTTTCCAATTACCTGCAGATGCTGAATAGCTCCAGTTGACTCCAGCCATTCGTGCATCTGGTTATGTCAGGAGCCACCGAAAGAGGTGCACAAAACAGCTTTTGAAAAGGTATCTGTATAGAGGAAACTCATCAGAAAGCATTAGAGCACAAAGGCCCAGATTAATGCATCTACTAAATAATTTAGTTGAAAAATGGAAAAGTAACAGATGAATTAAAATAATATTTAAGTACACAGGCAAAATATTGATTGTCTCTGTGAAAGGAACAAAGTAGATCATTTTTTAAATGTTGAGAATATACCCTCATAGTATAGACAAATTGTTTAAATTCTACAGATATGGGAGGCACTCATTCCTGGAAATGTGGGAGGAAGGTTTTGTGGTTTTGATTAATCTATCTACCCCCAGGCAGCTGCTGTTGATCCTGGCTTGGCTGAGCTCATGATGTTTTTATGATAGTCAGGGATTTATTTCTGCTGAAAAAGTTCCGAAACATTTATGTCTTTTAGATATTTTGGGGGGAAATCTCATGTTCTACCAGGAAGAGTGCACAGTCAGGATGGGAGGTTGTTTAGTAAGAGAGCGTGGAATTTGTTTTAAAATTTGAGAAATAAAAGACACATACAATGGGTGCTACATTCTTTAAAGAAAGCCATTATAGTATTTGAAAACAGCAAGAATAAAGAAAATCTGTATCACTCCAAAGCAATTGCTTTCATTAACCCTTTCTTCTGGGACTCAAAATAAGTAAAAAGTCGTGGTTTTGCTTCACTCATATTCTTGTTCTCTAATTTATTTAGCAATAATTTTTCATAAAAGTTGTAAGTTAACACATTATTGATGTATCATCTTATACCCTTAGTTCTTAATACCAATCTCTCCCTTAATTGGAGGAAGAACAATTTTTAAAATGTATTTTGGAAAGTTACTAACAAATCAAATTCAGTGGTTCATCCTAAAATGTTATATTTGAGGAATATTAGTAACCCGTTTCAAACGCAAAGCAAGTTCAGTGATCACCAGATCTGTCTCCTACTTGGAGCAGATACTGCTGCACACAAGGAGGGCAAGGTTACTTTGTATTCATAACCATCCAGTTTTTACAGAACTGAAGTAGGATTAAAAATCAAGAGGATCCATGTTTATATTCTGTCCATGAAACATTTAAAGTACAAATTAGAACTTTGCTCTTACAATCCATTATTTTTTTCTACAAAGCTTTCCGATTATTTGATTGGAAAGGTGGGAACTAGCAACATGTAGGACCCTTGCACATTTATAAGCTCTCTGCTGCCTGTTGTGGAATTCTGAGTGCCTTCGGTTTGAAAGACTTCTAATTGCTCACAGCTGAGTTACCAGCAATAGCGCTATATTTCCCATCACTTGCATATGTTTAGTTCCCACTCCTCTAAGTGCAATGTCCAAGAGAAGTGCTTCTGTGAGTTTCACTGCCTCATCAACTAATTTCCTTTGCCATTCCCAGAACCAGCACTGGGAGGTAGAGTGCTGCTAGAGGTTTTCACATTCCCAATGCCAGAGGTCACTGGGTCGGTTCAGAGTTAAAGTCTCAAAGCATTTTACATAAACATAACTTTCTTCTATTCCAAGGTAATTGTAGTGCTAACTGTGAGTGAAATGCCTATGTTTCTCCTTTTGAATGGCTGCTGAACACATTCTCAGAGCCTATTTGATAATTACGTAAAACTAACAGGAGGGACAGCCAAGAGGGTGTTTGCCTTTTACATTCAGAGGTCTTGGGTTCAGCCCAATACCCTTTGAGTTTTGCATCCAATGATCGTATGCACATTCCTTAGACTCATTAGTAATTGGCTGAGTTTACAGCTTTGATTTAATGTAGTTAACAATATGTTTGAATGCTTATCAAAACCTACAAATCCAAGATTATAAATGGAGTGTTTATAAGGTCCCTTCTTTTTGTTCCTGTGGGATTTCAGAATGACAAAACAGAATTTTATAATATATCAAGACTTTTAGTGCTGACAGATATGAGAAATAAAACACTGGCAAAAGAAAAAAGTCAAATATTTTCACACTTAAATAATGTATTTCTTTCTAAAAATTGCTTTGGATATTTGGAGTCAGTGATTATTTTTTAAGTTTCTTTTTGCCCATCTTTAACAATCACTTGCTTATAAGCATGATTATTATTCCTTTCAGTCATCTTAGACCACAGATATCAAAAGAGAGAATTCTGTTTTTATGTCAAAATCTGCTCTTCATTAGGCGCCCAAGAGCCAGTTTTAATCTCATTCTTGACACCCTTCAAGCAAGGCATATAAATAGGTTAAAAATTCCCACTCAGCTTATATGTGGACTACTCAACCACAAAATGTAAAGTGGAATTCTTCTCTTGAAGTAGAACATATAAAACAATCTCTCACTTGATGAAGTATGGAAATAGCACATTTTCAGAATTTAAGAGAGAAAATCACTTTACATTTTTAAAAGAGTTTCTTTGTAAAAGTCAATAGATGTCATTCCAATGTTTTTAATCATGGAGAATTAATGCTAAAGGTATGGCGTGATTTAATCAATATGGGTCTCCTTTGCACAGGATGAATGATGATATGGTAGATTATAATGAACAATGAAACCTCTAGGACAGCTCAAATGTCAGGTGCACATAGGACAAGCATCTTTTTTTAGTGTTAAGAAAAACAAGAAAATAAGCAAAAATAGACTTGTAAAAATGAAGTAAATACATGTGCTTATATACGCTACCAAAACCCAACACCCACACGCACATACACACACACCAACTCACAATGCTTCAAAGTTTATCTTTTGAAGAAATTTGGCCAGTTTTCTATAGTTTATAACATAACTATGAAAATAATAACTATTCTTTGGGGATTGCTTGCTATGACAATAATGACTTTTTTGTTGAGTGTCTATGTGCTGGAAGAGTGGTTTCCAGACTATAGATAATGTTATTATCATCCCCATCTTACAGAGGAGGGAGCAGGGGGAAGAGGTGACATAAACAGTAGAGTGAAGTATCAAACGTAGATGCCCAGCTTTAGTACTTAGTGACCATACAACTGCCTCTGGCTAGTTGGCTAGTTTCAGGACTGAATTTTACAAGCTGTGTTCAGAAACATTACTAGGTGGCACTATGAAATCAGGAAGTATATCCTGAATCAGAGTATGAGTTATATTTAATATGCTCTGAACAACATAGTTGCTATGTTTTAGGTTTTAAATTATTTCCCAGTAGAATAGATTAATACTCACATGTTATTAGAGTTATAACAGAATATTCACACCCAATGTTTATACTGATGTTTCACATTTATTATCAAGCTCAAAAATACGTATGTCCCTGGACATTTAAAGGTTAGTTAGAGTCTGATTTAAAATTTTATACTAACTTAGTGATGGTACAGACCAATAATTCTAGCCATTCAGGAGGCTGATCCAGAGGATGGCAAGTTCCAGGCCAGCCTGGGCAAAATAGCAGGCCCTATCTCAAAATAATGTATTAAAAGGGGCGGTGGTATAGCCCACTCAGAGGGTACTTTCCAGGCATGCATGAGACTCTGGATTCAATCCCCAGTAGTGTCAAAAATTATCCTAGTATTTCTTTATATAAAGTAGGTGATCATGTGTAGTTACAGACCTCACGTTGGAAATACATAAAGATCCTGTGTAGTAGATGTGCTAACGGGACACTGATGTTTTCCTGTAAGGTTGAATTGGTTACAGTTCAATGTATGTTGATGTCCAGCTTCCAATGAAGAAAGATTTTGCAAATTATGCTTTACCGAGAAATGAAGATACATCTTGAGTAGTGAGGAAACACTTGATGCACTCTTTAACCCATGGTGCCTTCTCCACAGACCTCTCTACAAACCTCCTAATTCTTAAAAACAGTTAGATAGACATATTTTGCCAGTTGAGTACAGATAAAATACATTGTATTTGTCATACTTCCTGTGAGTCATTTATTTCTGCATAACAATTTAATTTTGAAAATTAATGAATAAAACAAAAATGTGGGAGTGGAATGAGATTTAGGAAACATATACCAAACAGTTAAACATGATTTCTGACAAATTGTGTCTTGGTTACTTTTCTTGTTGCTGAGACAAAATACCTTACACCCAAAGTTAAATGAAGAAAGATTTATTTTGGCTCACAGTTGGTAGAGGTTTCAGTCTCTAATCAGCTGGCAGAGGGGCATCGCAAGAGCAGGCAGGATATAAGCAGCAATAACAGAAGCAGCAACAGAAAGCAACTGCGCAGTCCTCTTGCTGTCCGTTATATTCCAGTATGTAATATATTCCGTGTATTACCCGAAGGGTGGGTAGCACTCACACCCATGGTGGGACACCCTTAAGCATCATACCCTTACTCCCAGCATCGCAGAGTGAATCCCAGCATGACACACCCTAGATCCAGGCACCTCTGTAAAACCCCACCTATGACCACATGAGGCTTTGGGGGGACATCTAGACACCAGCCATAACAAATTGTATAGTGGACAGACCACCAATGAGAAGTAGTAAAGATAGGTACCAGTGGGGAGCCAGGAAAGCAATGACTTCTAAAGCTGTGAATTTTGGAATATCAGAAAAGAAGGCCCAGAAGAAAAATAAAAATGCTAACTTCATAAGGTTGAAGTTGAGATAAAAATGATTAAGCATTTGTATCTATCATTCATCTATAAGTTAAATATCTATGTGTGTCATACATGAAATAATATTTTTAATTATAAATGGTATTTGTAATGGTAACAAATACATTTTAATACTACTGTGAATCATGTATTGTAAACTAGTAATATGTTAAGTGATTCATAACGTGTGCTAATACTGATGGATATTTTTATTAGAAAAAAGTATTACAAGAAATTTTTAAGCCTAGAAATTGGTACTACTATCAGTCCAAGAAATTAGATTTTAGCAGCAATCTTTATTATAATACTGCATAAAATACTACATTTGTTTCACAGATGCTTGCTTTATATATAAGTACTGTATTTCCCTCCTGCAGAGATATTTTCTTGCAGAAGAAACAAAATCCAAAGTAATGTGAATTCTTAAGCAGTAAAATAAGTAAACAGAATCTTGTACAGAGGAATAAGCTAAAAATTATCAAGAAAATTATTTCAGTATAAACTTTAGCTGCAATGGTTGAAGGATATTAAAGATCTGGAAAGAATTTTTAACCATATGGTAGTTAGTAATAAGTAAATATCATATTTGATGGCCATTCTAATAGTCTTAAGACCAGTTTAAAAGTCTTGAGTGTTTAGAAATTTGTATTTATTTTAGTATATCAAAATACAACAGGTAAATCTGACATTTATATATAAAAATATGTTCTTATATTGAAATGAGAGCCATTAGTAACTATGGGATAAAAAGCTAACCCAGTTTTTTGTTTAATGGTTTCCATTTTGTACATTTATAAAGGCAGATGAGAAAAAGCTCTCCCTATTATGGAGCAGTGTAAACTCCATTAAATTATCCTCATGTGGTAACCAAGCATTTAGTTTTCAATTGTCATGTTTTAACACTAATAAAGATAGTGGTTTGACTATCCAGTATTACTTCCCTAAATAAATTGCATATGATAGATAAAAAATCTTTTCAGAGGTGTCTTTCAGTCTCAAATTTAGCATTTCTCACTTTCAAAGAGGTTATTTATTATACCTTGTGCTTATAAGAAAGAGGCATGAAAATCATGGTATATTTCATTTTAGTTTCATCATAACAAATCAAATCATATTAGATTCACTTCTGAGGCAATATACCAAGTCAATATGGCATTACATAATGAAGTGCAATGGAGAACCTCATCCTGACACCTAACTTTAAAGGCGAATTAAAAAATAATAATGAAAATCTTCAGTAATGTTTACATGAATCAGTCTTACATCATCAATTATTTATGCACAAATTTTGATATTATTATTTTATAATAAATTTGGTTGATTTTTGGACAACCTCATTGGCAAAAAATGATTTTGTGAAATTTCCACTTTCTAATGTCTTCTTAGAAGTTAAATTTTTCCCCTTTTCTAGTAATTTCCAGCTTTTTCCATTTGGTTGCTGTTACTGTTCTTTTTTTTAATTTTAATGTTTCAACTGGAAGAGCTGCCAAGCAATGATGTCTTTTCAGGACATGGAGGTAGAGTGCCAGTGAATGGTTCCAACATCGCCACTTGGTGGTTCCCTGCCAACTGTCAAGAGGAAGGGGAGGTCATTCTCTTTTCTTGGCACTTACAGAGAGTCATGTGACTCACCATTTCAGACATGCTTAACAACGGTATTGTGAAGAATTCATTTCAACATAAAGATTTTAGAATCAAAGCATATATCTAAGCTATATGGATTTAAGAAGGCTTTTAGATGAAGGAATGGCGCTAAGAAAACAAACCATAAGTTTTGTTAAAAATTCAATAAATTTGATATATGAAGTTATATCAGTAGCACTGAAAGAATAATTTGATTGTTTGAAACATAAGCCAAGACCTGCTTTGAGCCTCTATCTCCCCTTTTATTAAATTTTTGAAACAGCATATACTAAGGAATTAGAAGAGATCTTTTAAGATAGTTGCTTTAGAAAAATCGTGATACAAAGCCCACAGAGTGAAAACAAGTCCTAAGACATCTAAGGAGGCATCAGGGATGGGTTAGTATAATCTTGTATACACACGATTTTATGTAACTTTGAGTATGTTACTTAACCTTCCATGCCTCATTTTTTCCCCATTCATAAAAGTGACAATAATTACACTTGCCACCTGTGCACCTCAAAGGAGAGAAGGGAGACTAATGAAATGTCTGTCAAGGGCTTTGAACTTTCCAGAATAAAGCTTTTATGACTCTATAAAGTACAAAGTAGTATCCTAAGCTTGTATTTTTCCTGGCATTTACCTCAATATCTCAAGTTCATTGCATGCCATTGGCTACTGTTGCTCACTTCTCTTTCCCTTCTGGTTATTGCAAGAGCTGTTCTAAAGGAGCATGAAGCTGCTGCTGTTTTTTTACCCAGTACTGTGGAGACTTTTTCATCTCAGTCATGGCATCTGACCCTTTTCTTCAAGCAGCCTGTTTTTTCCTGTGCATGTTAGACTGCTTTGCAGTCATGGAAGCATGGGTCAATGACAGGAGGACCAACATGGGAAACATCAATTCAAACGTTCCCAAATGACACATTAAAGCTGAGACCATATCGTTACAGAGCCAGCTTGGAATGCTACAAAACATCTCCTCCTATGTAAAACAAAAGTTGATCCTGCCAAAACGCAATCTTATAGCTTATAAATATTTAAAAATTAGTTATATTCTACCACACTCTCTCCTCTTTAACCTTTTGGTCTTCCTTGACAGTGAAGCCAGAAATAATTTTTCTGCTGTTGAAATCAGAACTTGAATCTTTAAGATAGTCAACCCCGTTTGTGTTTGATTGAAGGGGCCGTTAAATGTGCTTTATTTGGATCCTGTGATGCTGCAAGTCAGCAGGGCTGTGAGATCCTAAGATGAGTCAATGCTGAGATCACGGTCAATTCACAGCAGTGAGTTACTCCATGTTATTGCTGTAGTGATAAAAAAAAGTTGAAAAGAAATCTTGAGAATCCATGTGATTTAGTCTTTAGCCTTTTTCTCCCAGTAAGAGAAAAAAGCAGGATTCATAATTCTGAGAAAGATCTCTTGAAGCATAAGAATATAAACTTTCCTGACTAGTGTTGTTCCCCGAGTCAGCAATAATTAATGAGTTCTGTAGTATTATTAAATGTTTATTTTGTGACATGCAACACTGGAGAATTTAAGAAAAATATGAAAGTTTAGATCTTTTAAGTAGTTCAATTCTAATATATCAAAATATAATCCTTACATACCCAGCATTATACATGGACAACATGCAAAAATATATACTTTTATTACTTTAGGCTGCTGGGAATGGCACACACACACGCACAAACACATACACATGTACAATTTACCTTCTTGATTTTCTAATTCTTCAAACACTGTCCATTTACCCGAGATTCCAAAGTGTAGTGTAAGACATTAAGCCCAATGAAATATGGTTTATCTGTGGAGATGCTAACAATTTATGTGTCATCATTCATTTTCTTTCCCCTGCAATAAATTTTTGAACTTCAGAAAAAGCCTGCTTCTGCTGTGGATGATGTTATTTCAGTTAAAGGAGAAGTTCCCCTAGCTCTATACATAAGTCATGTGGGGAAATGAGATGGTACAGAAGGGTTCTTCTTGAAATCTGTTTTCTTTTTTGCTTAAATTCTTTTATTGGTACATGTTAGACATGCAGTACATTTACATTTATCATTGGGTGCTTGTACCTGTACATGATGTATCTTGGTTCTTATTTTTTTCCCCTTTACCTATGCGCCCTTCACCCCCTCCACCCTTCCCTGTTTACAAAGACTTTGTTTCCATTTTTTCCTTTTCTTATAATTTTTCCTTTCCCTTCTTTCCTTTCACCTTCTCCTACTCCTTTGGACCTTTTCTTCCTACTTGAAATGTTCTTATTGCCATACAATTTAATTTGTGAGTATTCATCTGTTTTGTCCCACTGCTGTTTATCTCAGGTGCATTTTCTATTTAGCCACCAAATCATTTTATTGCATGTCAGTAACAAACAATATATTGACTGTGATTTAAATATGATAAAATGTGTACAACTTGATTGCTGAAATTCTAAATCCCTTTTCATATACATTTGCTAAAACTCTGAGTTCACTATAGATTCATTAAAGGCATTTTATTCTGAACATAAGACACATGTGGTAATTAAAAATATGTAATACATGGGGTGTACGATGTGTAAAATCCAGGTTCAGATAGCTTTTATTCTTTTTCAGAATAGATTTAAGCATAATGTACATAATGAAGTACAAATGAGATTTAATTTTATATGTAACATTTAAAATGAGACCACAGAAATGAAAAAATTGTAGAGTCTGAGGAGAAACTAGGAATAAAATCTTTATTTCATTATTCTATTCCATAATTACAGTCTGTGCCCTCCTTTTATCTCAGAATTGTTTCAGGGGTGATAGAGAGTCCAGTGCATTCTTGGGATATTTCAGAGTTATGATTTGCATTAACATGTGTTTATTCATGATCTCCATTAAAGAGGGAAACAATAAGATTGTAAGGCTATAAAGAATGAAGACAGAGGGGCTGGGGATTTAGCTCAGTGGCACCGCGCCTGCCTCAAAAGCACAAGGTTCTGAGTTCCATTCCCGGTACCAAAAAAAAAAAAAAATTGAAGACAGAGTCCCTCTCTTCAGTGAATTTAAAGTTTGTGTGAAGTCAAACAAGTGGCCAGGCAATCAGAACTCAGGGTGTTAAGTACAGGGCCTCATGTATATAGAGGTGATTCTGGACCACTACTAGAGATGACATGCCTGGACCTGATAAGGGTGGTACTATCATTTAAATATGGTTTTTCCCCCTGAAACTCATGCTGGGTCTTCATCTGTACTCTGAGCTATTAGAAAGGTGGGGACTTAATCTGACTTATGGTGTTTGTAGGTGGGGCCTTTCGGAAGTGATGAAGATTAGATAATGTCATCCTGGTGGCTTTATAAGAAGAGTGGGAGAAATCAGAAGATGCCACACACGCACCTGTCCCTCTCCATGGGATACCCTGACCCACCTTGGGGCTCTGCCGGCAGGAAGACCTCACAGATGTAGCCGCTCAACCTCATGCCCCAGACCAGAGCCAAAATAATTCTCCTTTCCTTAAACTCACTAAGTCTGTGGTATTTTATTATTGGCAGTAGAAAATGGAATGAGGCAAATGGAATGTTATGGAAGATGTCCTCTAGCCCCTGATGTCTTGAATCTCAAACAGAAAGATAGCTGAGGGAAAAAATTCTAAAGAGAAGAAACAATTTGTTTAAAGACAGACAAGATGAGAAAGTGAGATAATATGAAAATGATAGTAGGTGCTTCATCATGGTTGATTTGTCGGGCAAAACTTCAAAAGTGCCAGTCACATTTGTTAGAGTGATTGGATCAGCATCAGAGATGGCTCCAGAGTGAAGGTAAGACCAGAACCAGCTGGTTCAGCTACAACACAGTAACCTGGAGGAAGACATAGAGGTGAATGGGATGCAGAACTCAAGCTGAGGTAAGATTCACATTCACAAAGAGCCTACATTGTCAGGCCTTTGGCATTCATTTCCACATGAAATGATAGAATAAGTCAGTACAATTTATGTATGTGTTGCTCTACATAAGTATATCCATTAAAATATAATTTTCATAACTTTTAGGAAGTAAAAGCAGCAAAAAAATATGAAAAAAATGTTCAACATCACTGGTCATTCAAAAAGATGGAGGTGAAAACAACACTGAGATTCCACCTCACCCCAGAAACAATGGCTGCTATCAAGAAATCAACTGATAACAAATGCTGGCAGGGCTGTGGGGAGAAAGGAACCCTTCTCCACTGCTGGTGGGAGTGCAGACTGGTGTGACCACTATGGAAATCAATGTGGAGATACCTCAAAGAACTAGGACTAGAGGTCCCATTTGACCCAGCTACTCCCCTACTGGGTATCTTCCCAAAAGAATTAAAAGAATCATACCACAGTGATATGTGCAAACCCATTTTATAGTGGCACAGTTAGTAATAGCTAAAGCTTGGAAACAGCCCAGTTGCCCATCAACTGGAGACTGGATAAAGAAAATGTGTTTTTTGTTTTTTTTAAAATAAAATTGATTACTACTCAGCTATAAAGAATGAGAAACTAGAGTCATTTATAGCTAAATGGATGCACATTGTGGGCATACTCTTAAGTGAAATAAATAGGACTCACATGTGTAAATACTGAAGTTTCTCTGGCATGAAAAACTGAAAGTATATATAAGGATTAAAATGAATAACTGATAATGTGAAACAGGAAGAAAAGGTCCAAAGGGGTAGGGGAAGTGAGAAGGGTAGGAGAAAGGAAAGAAGGGAATGGAAAAATTATGAGAAAAGGAAAAAAATGGAAACAAAGTCTTTGCAAATAGGGAGGGGCGGAGGAGTTGAAGACAGGTAGGGGAATGGGGAAAAAATAAGAACCAAGATACATCATGTAAAGGTACAAGTTCCCAATGATAAATGTAAATGTTATATACCTAAAATGTACAAATAAAAGAATTTAAGGAGAAAAAAAATGCTGAAAGCTTCAAACATGGAAAAGGACTGCCCATGTCTGGCCTCCTTGTGAGGGATCAGGGCATGGTGAGGTTTGAGAGCATCATAATCCTCCGCAGGTGAAATGTCTCACCCCAAACTGTACATTAGGTTCCAGGCAAGGCCACAGCATTTCCTAGACTTTTGGCCTAGACCTGATTTACAGCCCATGCTCTGCTTCTGTATCTGTTATGTGAGAACAGCAATCAAGCCTCTCTAAGCTTCAGCTAAATAATTAAATTCAGGTCTTACTAGTTGAAACTTGAAACTCTGATAAGAACTAAAAGAGGCAATGTTGAAAGATTTTGGGGGAAAGAGAATAAGTACTAAAAGTAATGCAGCACAAAATGATGATTACTTTAAATTAGACAAGAAATTAAATACTTAGTGAAATAGATTAATATTACAGTAGAGTGGTTTTTTTCTTTTTCTTATTTTTTTTGAGACAGAATCTCACTATGTAGGTCAGGCTGGTCTTGAACTCACTATGTAGCCTAGGCTGTGCTTAAACTCATAGCAATCCTCCTGCTTCAGCCTCCCAAGTGATGATATTATATAGTAGAGAAATTTTAAGCAGGTTAACCTGTTTTCCTACATCTAGACCTAGAGTAGTAGCACATAGAATGGTCTCCCCTTTTTGTTCAAATTCAGCCTTGTTCTTATCTGATTAAGGATCCTAAAATACTCATAACTCTTTACATATAGCTAGCTTTATTTAAAAACACATTTTTTAATGGGACTTTATTTAGTGGGTCCACTGGTAATTGCAGTTAGTTACATGAGGGAAGCAGATGGAGGAACACATCTAAATTTAACCCTTCTGGACAGTAAAGGATTAAAAAAAAGAGACTGGCAAATCTCACTGATGGATATAAATCCTAAGAGCTTAGGTAATGATGACACAGAGCTTTAGATAGCTAATATTTGGGTACCTGCAAATTACTGTTCATTAATTTAAAACTTTGAAAGATCTGCCCCGGCTGGACAAATTATTTTCTCATCAACAACATTAACCACTGCTACAGCTAAAAAGACAGACAAACCACAAACATCTGAGAAAGAGATGAATTCAGAACACAAGGAAGAGAACTTCTGCAGACAGCAAGCAACACAACTTCCCCTTTCTTTCTCCTGGATGATCTCCACTCCACCCTAAATTGCTGAACTCACATGTGGTAAACTTGGACGACCCAGAAGAGGCGAACATATCCAGCTGTGCAGATCTGGCAGTTTGCTGTTTCACCTGGTATTTTTGGAAAGCAAGGCTGCTGCCACACTTTTGGATCAATCACTAGTAGTAAGTTAAACGTTTTCCCAGTTTCCTGGCACCAGCAATGAAAAATATCTCAGGAAAGATGGAATTCATAGAGCAGACTTTCAAGTGAGTACTCAGTCACAGCCTTCAGGTGAGTTTAATCTGGAGAATTGGAGAATTTGCGCTATTTAGTTTTTTAATTACCTTTGCTGCACCCTGAAGAAGGAGCTAGCTAATGCTTTTGACATTCTTTTATAAAGCTCTTATGTTTCTGTGTTCAACAAAAAAAGGCTCTTATGTTCTACAGCTTTTAATTTCTCTGGAAAGTTTAAGACACACCAAAAGGCTTTCGCTATGTGCTTGTTAAGTCTGATATTTGACTGCTGGAAAGGCTTGTCCCTTAAGCTGGATTGCACATCCTTGGGATCCAGATACTCTGTCCTACTCATGTCCTATCAGCCTTATCCTAATCTGTTCATAGTCCCAGGTGCTCAGCTGATAACCATAGGTAAAGTTTCACTGAAATTCAATGGCACATTGTTGTAAATTTCCTCCTTTTGCTTTTTAAGGATTTGTAGTCCTATAGAGTAATTTAAGCTATCTTTAAATTATTGCATCAGATTGCATATATGACAAAATAAATGAAATAAAATTTCATAATAGTAATAATAATAATAGTATACAGTATAATGATAATAGAGAATACAAAGAGGATAGGTCTTATTTTTAGCTGGGGAAATCATGAATGACCAATGAGGGAGAGAAAAAAATAGCATGTTAACAACCAAAGTGGACAGAAAAATGGAGTAAACTGTGTGAACTGGCTTCAGAGCTTGAGATCGCAGGCTAAGTCTGGGACAAGCTAAATAAGCTCCCTGAGGGTAGAGACCACATGGGAAAGTATGGCTGTGCAAATCAATAGATATTAACTGAGTGCCTACAAGTAATGTTGCAAAAGTTAATCAAGGCTGCATTTTATGGTGCATTGAAAGCGAAGGACACACTTTGTGTTTTATCCTGCTGGCCATATACAAGTCATTAAAATCCTTTACTTTAGGTTGGTATGCAAGACCCTGCACCATCCCGCCCAGACTTCCCAGTTTATTTCTCGTGGTCTTCTTCATGAACCATAGCCAAATGAATCAGTTATTATTTCCTCTATAAGATAACGGCTTTCCTTTCTTGGTGACTTTGTTAATGCATTTCCTAACACTTTTCTTACCTCCTGCTTGTGTGAATCGGCAGTTCCACCTCAGATGCTAAGTCTCATCATTTTCTTCCCAGGCCCTACCTTTGGAGCTCATCTAAACTTACGCAGAGCCTTACTGGCCAGTTATTTTCTAATTTGTTTCATGGATAAGTATGGCCATATCGAGTCTACAAAATGACAAAATTGATTGAGATCTCTGCTACTTTCTTTTCTTTCTATACCTCCATAAACTAGCAAACAGTAATATGCATATTAGAAATATTAAATATTTCTTGGATGGGTAAATAAGTGGACAAAGCAACTTTGGAGCTTAGAAACAATATGATATTTTTGGAAGTTTAACTTTCAAACACAATTCTATGGCTCATTATAGTATGAAAATGTGAATGTCTTTTGATATGTAAGTATGATAATATCACATTGATTTAAAATATTGTCAGTAGACTATGGAAATGAGGAGGAATAGAGAATATACTTAATGAAATGTTGTATTATTTCCAAGAAGATTATTTATCTTAAAATACAAACTGTGTACCAAAATTTGAAGTGTTATTATAGCATCTATTTCACTGATACACATTATTTAAGATGCTATTTTCTTCAAAGCTTACAAGATGCAACAAATATAAAAATATTAGGGAATCATTAGCTATGAATTCTTGGCTGCAAACACTACTTTAAACTCTATGCTTTGCCTTTATTGTTAAAATTTGAAAAATTCAAAAATTTACTTGATAAAATAATGTATATCAAATTTAATATTCAAAAATTCTAAGTTAATGAGAGTCTTCCTAATACATGAGAAACCAGCATATAGATAACTGTGCCAAATACATTTGACACTAAATTAGAACATAAATTGAAAAATATAGAGAGTAAAATAAATCTATATATGGCTGTATAACTTATTTTCTACTTAAGTGATAACATAGTTTCCCAAAATATATTTTCTGTAGTTTTTAAGTTTGTATGTAATACTAACAGTTCATTTTTTAAAAATAATAAAGTTTAAGTTAATTTGAGATTAAAATATTTAGTAAATAAATACAAGTGAATAACTGATTTAATTCCTAATTGAACTGCAAATGCTCAATTTAATCCCATTATTTTGAGAAAGGAATTTTTAAAAAATATGGTGGGTGTATTCTAGATGGAGAGGATATCTATTACTTACTGAAATAGTCTGAGAAGTAATTTGTTCAGCTCCTTTTTCCCCAAATGAGTCAGGTTTAGGAAGACTACTAAACATTGAATAAAAAAATAAAAAAGAACTAAGAGGGCCGGGTATTTAGCTCAGTGGTTCCACCACCTGCCTCTCAAGCACAAGGTTCTGAGTTCGATCCCTGGTACCAAAAAAAATAAAGAAATAAGGAAATAAAAATAAAAAAGAACTGAGAGATTTAGATACATGAAACCTGATGACTAGAAAGTAATGAATTCTAATCCATTCATTCCTCTGCTGGTCCCAGTGTGCAGCAATCACAGTTCTTTGACAGCCTGTTAGGAGAACCACTTTTTGGCATATTATTGCAAATGAGGGACTTGAACAAAATTTTATATAGGTAAAGAACTCAGTATTATTTAGATGAAATAGAAAATAGTATATCTAACCATTAAAATGATGAATTGAAACTTAGAATTGGTTTAAAAAAGTTATAAGAGTAGTTGCATTATGGGAAAAGAATAGTAGTTAGTACTGTGATTTGTTTTGAGTTATTATTATTTTTTGATCCACAATGTGCTAAGAGACACAGAGCACCCAGTTTTTCTCTGTAGGGACTATTGTGTGATATCTACCCAACAACTGTGGGTCAGGACACAACCAGATGCATTGTGGAGTTAGGGATGAGGGAAGAAAAATTATTCTTTTCCTTAGTCACAGGTGTTAGTTGTGGCAGACAATCCATGAACTAAATGGAGCATCTCCTAAAACAAAGCTAGAAACAATCCAGAGCATAGAAATCTCTGGCGATGGCTGTATTTATTAGTTGAGGTTCTAGTGAAAAGAATTGTGCATATGGTTATGAATGGAAAAATATACAAAAAAAATGTAAAAGAACAGAATCAAGAAAGAAAAAGGAAATATTTGTAATTGCCAAGGATCCTTATATGAAATCTTACTGGACAGAAGACAAGAATTTTTATTCCTCTCTTTACCGATGTCCTTGTATTTTATGCAGTGGCTGCTGAGTGTAGATATTAAGTAGTTACTGTGCTCTTCTGGCCTGCAGGAGGAATGTTAATAGTGATGGATAGAAAGTGTCCTGGTATCTTCCCATGTGCGATGGGGATAGAGAAGATACTTTTTCAATTCACACTTAAACAGCGAGTAAAGTTTTCTTTCCAAAGGGAATGCTGATTAATTTTGAATTGCCATATATCTGACATTTTGATAATTTAGGAAAAATCAAAAGGAAATGTATGCTCTATTGAATAGGAAAAACATCTCCTGAGTGGCTAATAGAATTCTCTGTCCCTACGTGTGGGCAGTTCTTCAGCTCTGGAGGCAGGACCTAAAGAGCCTCTAAGAAGCCTCTGAGAAGTACCTTTCTTTTGGCAGAGGCTTTGGTGAAGAAAGGACCTATCTGTACATGACATTTCCCTTGTGTCTAGGCACTCATTACTTTTTCGTGAGTTTAGGCTCTTGACATAAGAGTTCAAAATAATTCCGACGGGGATGTTTCCTAATCTGCAGTTTACCTCTACACAATATTATTTTCCTCTCTCCTTACTTCCCATTCGTTACTTCTCTGCCCCTACCCACTACCTCATGATAAAGTGCTTTTCTTCCCCTTCACTTATCTCTCCTGCCGTTATGGCTGACATCCAGAGTGTCCCCCCAGAAGGCTCATAGTGTTGAAGGCTTAGTTGCTGATGGGTTTGGGGCAAGTGATTGGATAATGAGGACTCTCATTTCACTTGATCTTAGCCAAAAGGCTGAGAAGCGATGAGGGCTCTCATTTCAAAAGTGGATTAATCCATTGATGAGACCACAATTTGATGGTATTATTGGACTTTAATGAAAACTCAGGGGGTGGGGCCACATTGAAAGAAGTGAGTCAGGGAGGGCATGCCTTTGCTGCGTGCATCTGTTTTTAGGGCTCTTTCCATCTTACTCTGCTTCCTGGCTGTCTTGAGGGGAGTGGCTTTTCTTCACCACGCTCTCCTACAATGCTTCTGCCTTAGAGCCAGCCAACCACAGACTGAACCCTTTGGCACCATTAGCCAAGTAGACAATTCACCCTTTAAGTTGTATATGTCAGGTATTTTGTCACAGGAATGGAAAGGTGACTGATACACCGCTCTAACCTCACCTCACCTTATCAGTGGCTTTGTGTAACCCAGTGGTCCCACAAAGCTGATTCCTATACAATTGCAGTAGAACCACTTGGTAAGTGTGTTAAAAGGAATTTATAAGATGACTCTAGCCACCTTTAAACTTATTGAATCAGATACAAAACTCCAGTAGCAAAATTTATTAGATACAGAAATTATTCATAACTTTTGGACATTAGTGTTTTATGGAGGGTGGAGAGCAGAAGAATTTTGTTTGGAAGCCTCTAAATTCAGAAAGTAACAATAAAAATTTTTCCTAAGTTGGAAGCATCCTACAAGATTTGCTTTGCCCAGATAATATTTTGAACATAAAAAATATAACAAAAGACAGGTAGCTCTATAAATTTGTCTTGAATTAGTCATAAGAATAAGGACTTTTACAGAATCTAATATCTATTTACTGTTTATAAAACACCTATCAATAAACTCAGAAATAAAGCCATAACTGGCTATAAGAGACTCAAGCACTAAAATGGTAACTTTAAATAGTTACCATCACAGATTCACAAAGTATATGTTGTATGTTTCAGGACAGAGAATTGATAATTACATAGTATTGATATTAATTTCTTGTCAAGAGGAACTGTACAATTTATCTGTGATCTTAAGTGGCTTTAAAAGTGGTTTTAATAATTGAATTCATCTTTTTTAAGTACAATCTTATACCAAACCATAATATGGAATATTAACAAAAATAGAATTGTAAAATGGAAACAAAGTATTTGTAAATAGGTGGGGTTGGAGGGGTTGAAGGGTGGGCAGGGGAAGGGAAAAAATAAGAATCAAGAGAGATTGTGTGAAGGTACAAATCTCCAATAATGAATGTCATTATATTGTATACCTAAAATGAACCAATACAATTAATCTTTTTTTTTTGGTACTGGAGATCGAACTCAGGTCCTTGAGCTTGTGCAGCAGGCGGTGAAACCATTGAGCAAAATCCTGACCCACAATTAATTTTTTGAAAAGTAGAATTGTTGTGGCTGAAGAGGACAGAAACTAAATCTAATCAAATTTTACAGAACAGGTGATTTAGGCCAAGAGAAATTTTTACTTTATTAAGGGTAATAAATAAGGAAACTATAAGTAAAAGGACTCATTATCTGTTTCCCATTTCAGATTTCTTTCTTTGTAAATTGTGCTGAATCTAGAGAAATCTAACAATAGAAAGGTTAGACCATTTAGATTTAATAACTATATCCATTTTCTAGGATTGTTATAGCAAAGTACCATAAACAGGATATATAATATAAATTTAACTTTCTCATAGTTCAGGAGAATAGAATCTGACTCAGCTGAGTACTAGCCAGGTTGGGTTCTTCTTCAACCTCTCTTCTTGACATGTAGGTGGCCATCTTCTCCTCGTGTCTCCACGTGTGTGTCTTTTTCCTGATCTTGTTTTTTACATGGATGCCAGTTGTGTTGGATTACAGCTTTCCCATATGACCTCATATTAATTCAGTTACACATTTAAAGGCCTTATGTCTCAATACAGTCACATTATGATATCCTGGGGAATAAAAACTTGTCATATAATTTAGCCCATAGCAATAAGCAAATAAAAATTTATCAATTCTGTATTAATTAACATCTTGTGAAACAGAAGTAATCCACATCAGATTTGGTGATAGCCTTTTAATTTATTAGTGTGGCTATTTCAGGTGGTGGACTGTGACATACTGATGAGTAGTGGAGAAAGTGATTTGTTATTCTTTATTGAAGTGTTTATGTCATTGTCCTATTATTTACAAAGTTTTATAGATATATAAGAAAATACAAACATTAAACTAGATTTAAAGTTCATTCTATAACTCACATGTAGTGAATATTTTTTCTTGAAAGAGAAGAATGGAGTTAGAGTTGCATTTCCAAGGAGCTACCTACACCCTGCAACCATTCAGCTCTGCTGAGATACAGAGAATGTTAACAGTACTGATATGCCAATAAGTAAAAGTAAAAGTGCTTGCTCAATTTCTTTGTTAAAAAACAGATTCTTGAGATATCATTAGGAGATCTAGCTTTTTAGAAAATTTCAAATATATAATGTAGTTTGTTTATCTTCACTATGCTATGCATTAGATCTCCGGAACTTATTTGCCTTCCATAAATGAAACTCTGTGCCCTTAGAACAATATGGCCCTGTTCTTTCCTCTCCTACCACTCTACTCTGCTTCTATGAGCTTGACTGTTGTTAGAGTTCATGTGTGAGTGATATCATCCAGTGTGCACTTCTTTCTGTGCCATGCTTATTTTATTTAGCATAGTGTTCTCTAATTCCATCTATATTACTGTAAATGACAAAGTTCCCTTTTTGTAAATGCTAAATTGTATACATATATATAATTCTGCATCTATTCAATCATTAATGGACATTGAGATCTTAGCTGATTCTGAAATGAGCATGGGAGTGGAGATATCTCTTTGTGACCCTGTTTTCAATTTATTTGACCTAGAAGTGTGATTGCTGGATTTTATGCTATTCTATTTTTGTTTTTTTAATAAAATGCTATACTCTTTCTCTCAATAGCAATATCAGTTTACCTTCTTGCCATTATAAATGGGTTCTTCACCAACACTTGATTATCATTTATCTTTGATAATGCAATGGATGGTAGGAGGTGATATCTCACTGTAGTTTAGATTTGCATTTCCAGATAGAGAATCTTTTTTAAAAATTAATTTTATTGGTACATTTTAGGTATACAATATAATAACATTCCTCATTGGAAATTTGCACCTTTACATACTCTCTCTGTTCTTATTTTTTCCCCATTCCTCGGCCCTCCCTATTTACAAAGACTTTGTTTCCATTTTTTCATTTTCTCTTATTAATTCCATTCCCTTCTTTCCTTTCCCTTACCCCTCCTACTTCCCCTTTGCCCCTTTTCTTCCTATTTCACATTATTATACCTTTTAGTCCTTATTTACACTTTCAGTTTCTCACACTAGAGAAACTATTCAGTACTAACACATGTGTGTCCTATTTATTTCACTTAAGAGTATCACCTCAATGTGTGAGAATCTTCTTCTAAACCTGTTGGTCATATGAATTTATTATTTTGAGAAATGTTTATTTAGATCTTTTTCATACTTTTTAAGTTATTTGTATTTTTGGTATTGATTTGTATGAGTTTCCTGTACATTTTAGATCTTAACTCCTAATTGCTTAATGGTATACAAACAGTTTTCCCTTTCTCATAGATTTTTGTTTTGTTTTGTTGATTGTTTACTTTGCTGTACAAAGACTTTTGGGGGGGGGGGTTCTGGGGATTGAACTCAGGACCTTAAACTTGAGGGCAGGCAGCAGAACCACTGAGCTAAATCCCCAGCCCTACAAAGACTTTAAAAAAAATCTAAATTCTAAGGGCATTTTTTACAGAAATACAAAGGTAATTCTAAATTTCATATGGAACTATAAAAACCTCAAAACAATCTTGAGCAACAAAAACAAAAGTGGAAGTATAGCACTTCCTGACTTCACATTATATTACAAAATTATAACAAAACAGCATATTACTGATATAAAAAGAGAAGCATGGAGTAGAACATAATTGAAAATGCAGAAATAAACCCACATATTTATAGCCAGTTGGTGTCCAAGAAGATTGTTAAGAGCATGCAATGGGGAAAGAAAAGTCTCTGTGACTAATGATGTTAGCAAATTTGAATATTCATATAACAGCAATAAAGAAATGAAATTAGGTGCCTGTCTCACACCACTCACAAAGCCAACCTTAAACAAGTCTCAAAACATAAATCTTTTGGTAAAACTCTTAAAAGAAAATCATAAAGGAAAATATTGAAATTGTGTTGATGATATTTTTCTGAATATGACGCCATAACCACAATAGTAGCAAAACTGAGTGAAAAAGATTACATCAAAGTTGTTTCTTTATAAATGCAGTGTGACCATGGGACAGTGATGCACATGTGACCTCATCCATAAGATCTGTTATAGCAGACTAGGGGTTAAGAACCAAGTGATAACAGTCCTGTCCCTCAAACATTAATGTCAAGATGCCAGTCCTTCTCTGTCTTGGAATGCACCAGTAAATTCAGTGCCCAAGTGTATTTTCATTATACCTTTTCCAAAAAAATAATTTCCTGTGTCACAGTTGCAAACTGCTCAGAATTGACGTAAAAGTGTTACAAAATTTGTCAATGCAATAAAATAAGTCCCAGGCACAGAGAAAAGACAACATACTTCCTCTGATGCTGAACTGAGCTGTCAACTACATTGGACCTTCAAAACAGCTTGGCTGAGAATACCTGATGAGCTGAAGCAGGTGGCAGGTGGGAAAGGGCACTGACTGTGGAGGGGCCTGGGGAGAACATGGAACTATGCTTTGGCTATGCTCCAGCCATGCCAGGCCAAGGCAGAGGGAACCTTCCCAGTCTACTGGCTTTGCTTTCACCTGTTTCCTCATGCTTAGCATCAGGAGAAGCTATAAACAGCTCTGGCTTTTAAGTATATTTGGAAGTCACAATACTTGCTTTTTGCTGATAAAATCTTTTCTCTGATCTCCATTTCTGGGTTCCCATCTACTTCCGTATTTCTGCTTGAGAATTCCCAGGAAGCTTATAATAGCTACTATAAGTTAGATACCCATATTCTGTAATAATACAGCAGCTTGCTCTGTCAATTTTCTTTTACAGCTCAAATTAACCTAGAGCTGGATATTAAACTGGATATTAGAAAGCTCATTTAAATAATTTTTGCCTTGGTGTGTGAGACTAATGAGAAGGCTATCTTGAGTCTCCAGGGGCATTTGCATTTCAATAATGTGAATTTGTTAACTCAAGAAAATGGCCAGTTAATAGGTAGTGTTGTAATAAAAAGGAAAATATTGTTTTCAGGGAGTAAGAAAAATATTTGTTGTAAGCAAAGTGTCCTCTTTGCTCACTAAGCCCCATTGCTCTTTACACATATTTACATAATTTTGCTAAAGGTTTAAGCAACATTATTATAATGGAACAAAAACAAATTGCAGAATTTTCCTGAACTCTAAAAAAAATACCCTCACTGATAATCTGCTTTTTTACATACAGAAAAGTCTGTATTTTGGTTCATTTGTTAGATCTTGTCTTAATCCATTTTCTGTTGTTGTAGTACATTAGACACTTTATTAAGAAAAAAATTAGCTTCAGTGAACATTCTGGGCTCCCATACCACCACTCTCAGCACTGAGGAAGTGAGCCACACGGACCCAACAGCACCAAACCCCCATCCCCCCACCCCCGGTTGAAATGAGAAGACACATAAACAAGTCTCAAAACCAGACTACCAGATCACCTAAAGCAACCCCAAAGGAAAACGAGATGGAACAATCTGATACTCAACCACCTGGACTCCCAGAACTGGCAACAAAAGAAGATCTGGAAAAAATGAAATCAGAAATAATTTCGCAGATAACAGCAGAGATTGTGCCCATAGTGCAAGACATGATTAATAAATCTGGAGAGGACACAGATAAAAAAATAGAGGAGCTGAGAAACATGATGGCATCCCAACATAGGAAACAAATGGAATCCATAAAACAGATGCAAACAGATTTCCAGGAGATTAATAACTCCATTGAAAGTT
>NW_004624798.1:1180826-1267881 GCF_000247695.1 Heterocephalus glaber
CTGTGTCCTCTCTAGATTTATTAATCATGTCTTGCACCATGAGCAAAATCTTTGCTGTTATCTGAGTAATTATTTCTGATTTTATTTTTCCCAGATCCTCTTTTGTTGCCAGTTCAGAGTCCAGGTGGTTGAGTATCAGATTTTTCCATCTCATTTCCCTTTGGAGTTGCTGTAGGTGATCTGGAACTCTGTTTTTGAGGCTTGTTTATGTGTTTTCTCATTTTTATGGGGGGGGTTCTTCTGGTGCCCATGTGGCTCACCTTCTTTGCCCTAGGAGCTTGGGATGGCAGCAGGGGAGCTTCCTTCTGGGTGCTGGGACCAGCCCACCTTCTCTGCCCTAGGAGCTTGGGATGGCAGTGGGGGAGCTTCCTTCCAGGTGCTGGGACCAGCTCACCTTCTCTGCCCTAGGAGCTTGGGATGGCAGTGGGGGAGCTTCCTTCCGGGTGCTGGAACCGGCGGAGCTTCTCTGCCCTAGGAACCTGGGATGGAGACAGGAAGCTTCCTTCCGGGTGCTGGGACTGGCTCACCTTCTCTGGCCTAGGAGTCTGGGATGTAGGCGGGGATCTCACTATTAATATATTTATATTACAATATGTTTATATTATTACATGAATGAACTCCATTAATTTTCCAACATGTTTCCATAGCGTAAGGTGTTTTGAAAAACCATTGCTGAATTCATTGCAATCTCAAATATGCTGCATACAGTAGACTTTTAACAATATAACTTCATTTTTCATATAATAAGATAATTTCTATTTTTATAACAGTGATTTCTATGATTATGCTATCAAAGACTCCTTTTTAGGATGAATTTTCTATATTTGTTTAAATAATTGTGACATATCTCAATATGTGAGACAGGAAAATCTGGTCCCTAAAGAAAAATATTAAGAATTCCAAATAGGATTTAATGAAAAGGTGCTGAGGTAGTCAGAACCCAATGACACACAAAAAAAATTGGTATGTTGTGAAGCTTTGTGTTTTAGGGGAGAAAGGCATCTCGATGGCTGTTTCTCAGGGCTCTGATAGTGGATGTTTTCAGGCCTTTTGTCTCAGGTTGACTTACAGTCTTTAACATTTTTTGGCTTGTAAATTTAATGTCACTCTGACCTCTTCCTTCGTGTTCATATGGTATTCTCTCTGTGTGCATGTTTGTCTCTGTGCCTGAATTCTTTATGAAGACATCAGTCATATTAAATAAGGCCTCATGATAATGACTTCATCTTAACTTGTTCATCTACAAAGATCCTATTTCCAATACTGTACTGAGGATAAGTACTCTAATATCTTTTGGGAGGACATAGATCATCTCACAACAGTACATAAAAGTACAGTACCCTGCCAACTGGAGAGGTTTCTTAAAAATAAGACTAACAAGTGGAATTGAGGTCAGCAGTGTGTGGAATTCCTACCTCAATCCCTCAGGTTCAGGGAAATGAACACCGAAGCCTTAGGTGTATAAAGACACACAGAAGTGACTTAGGACAACCACCCGAGATTGATACAGACAAATTTTCATGACAAAAACAGAATACTCTGTAGTAATGAGACTCTCTTTATGAGGGGATAACCACCAAGTGACAGCTAACTCCCCAGTCCCTAATAATTGGGTTTATGAATTTGTATATGAATTATAGTTTCTGAAGCTGCAGTGATTTATTATCCTTGGCTACAAAGCTAAGCATGTAATTGATCTGGAATGTTTCATCTTGACCCTTCTAGACTAAGATTGAGAAGATTGTACCCCTAGTGGCTGATTTTTGCCACCCCAAATTTCAAGGAAAAAAAAGCATTGTCTTGTGCATTTGATGATCAGGAAAAATTCAATTCCCTGTTGTTCTTATCAGAAATAGCCAGTTTCCAAAAGATATATTTGAGGGACACAGACAAGAAAGAGTAATGTGATTGTGCAAGTTTAGAAATTCTCAAAAACTGCACTCAGCCAGAATCTTTTCTGGGGGGGACCTTATTTGCAGGGCTTATGGTAACTTCATCCCACCATTTGTAATAGAACTGCCACATCTGTAATGAGAATAAATTGCAAGCAAAGACTCTGAGCCCAAGAAAAGTGAAGAGGAGATAGAAATGGAAGCTAATGGGAATCATTACTCACTGACATGGTTCAGTCCTGATTAGATTCTCTCGTTATTATCATGTCCATTCATTTGGCAAATACTGAGTGATTATTATGTGATGGTACTAGTTTAAGAAGACGGCCACACAAAAATTTACTCTTAGGGAGTTTGCAATCTCATGAAAAGTTAATAAATAAACAAAAATAGAGTATGGCAACTGTATTTAAATTATCAGAATGAGAGAGAGGAGAGGAAGTTGTGCCTGGGTGGAGTACCACTTTATTAAACATTTTCTTGAAGACTTCATTGAAAGGTAAATTTCAGCCGAGACATGGAGAATGTGAGGGAAAAGAATTCTTTCCTTTCCAATCATCTGAGGAAAAGGAATTCTTTTTTTTTTTTTGATTTATCAGACAGAAATAATTTAATATGTCAAGTTAATTCTTATGGACTCTTTAAATCTGGTTGCATGTTTTAGCAATTGCTTACTTAGCAATTATCCATCAGCATAGATTGTGTAGGCTTTGAAAGAAAAAAATGATTTCACTTATCTTTTAATCTTCAAAGGACATACCTACAAAACGACTTCAAAATAATAAACAAGTTATTTATAATGACAAATAGCACCCTTTCCACATAAGGTATGAGTTCAACTATTCTAAATATCTTTTGGAAACATATAGACATATCACCACCACAGAAATGTATCTTCAACAACTTACTTATCAACAATTGAAACTTTCTTCTCGTTTCCTAAAATGCCAGTCAAACATCTTTCCACCTGGGCCTGCCTGAACCATGAGATTCCTTGCCAATGAGTTTACAAATATTGCTTAAAAAGTACAGTACTTTTGGCATTCTGTCTTGCATGTTTCTACAGCTTCATCTATAAATTTACATTTCGCGTTGCCTACAATCTGGCTTGTCTTTCTACTTACTGGAATGCCTGTGAAAGTGACAGGGAGACTGCCAAGAAATGCTGAAGCTGCTGCCTTTGGGGGTGAACTTGACTGACCCTGGAATGACCACAGGGGGAGTTGCCTGGTAAGCGCGGTTCGTGTGCACAAGGTAGAGCGTGGTGAGAGGCAGCGGCTCAATGGTGTCATCCCCTTAGCGTCACTTTTGGCACAAGGAGTTTCAGTTCTGCTTGAATCGAGGATGGGGAAGGTTGGAGGCTATGCCAGGGGCTGGGAGGGTGACATGGGAGCCAGGCCGCTCAGTCCTTCCGCCACTGAGTCCATGTGGAGCTTGATCTTGGTGTAGTAGAAGTCCTCTTCCCTGTCGCCGTAGTCGGAGTCCCCGTGGACGGGTTGGACTGGCCGCTGGGCTTGCTCTAGCTCCAGTAGCCACTGCTGCTCTTCCTGGATGGCACGCACCCTTCCGGGACCCGCTGAGGCCCTCATTTGGCCGCACAGGAGGGCTTCGAACCAACGGGCTGGTTGACAAGCTGGTCAGTACCATTGCTGCTGTCACCTTGTCCATATCTAGTTCCTCTGAAGACTTTCTTGCTGGAGGGACATCAATATTGAAAGAAACAACTTTTCGCTTTTGCTCAAGGAGACAGATGCAACAAGTGTTTTCTTTCTCGTGGTCGAGGACCCCATTGGTTTTTTTGGTGTCTCCCATTTTCATATCTTCCTCCATGGCCAAGGGGAGCAGGTGATGAGACATTTTCTTACTGGAGTCATGTTTGAAGTCCTCAGCATGAAATGTAAGGGTCATTTCCCTCTTAATGCTCCCCACCTTTCTATCAGGGCTTCATCCTGGATTCCTCCCTTTCCTTCACGCTCCTCACCCAGCCCGGCCAGAAAAGGAATTCTTAAGAGAACGAGAAAAGCCAAGGCCCTGAGGCAGCAACCACTTGGTGTGGAGTAAGATGCGAGGGACCGAAAGAGGCCATAAAAGGCATTAAGTCAGAAACTTAAGGGAGGGGTGTGGTAGATCATTGTATGGGTTTTGATTATATAGAAAAATATAGAGTAGTCTTAAGTAGAAAAATGCCATGTTGTCAAGTACATATTAAATGGGATTTTTTCTGTTATCCATTTTGAGAATAAATTAAAATAAGGGAAATGAAAGAAGAGAAATAATTGAGAGGCAACTGCAAGTAATGGCCTAAGATGAGAAGAGATGGAACAAATGGCGAGAAAAGTACTAATTCTGGATTAACTTGGAAAATAGAGTCAGCAAGCTCTGTGATGGATTGAATACAAGTTGTGAGAAAAAGTGAGAGGTAAACAATACCTCCATCATTTTTGTCATGAGCAGGTGGAAGGGTAAGGCACAAGGAATAAGTTTCATGGGCAATCAGGATTTAATTTTGAACATACCAAACTTAATATCCCCACTTAGATAGTTAATAGGAGATGTTCATGAGTCTGTAGTTTAGGGGAAAAACAGATGAGATATAAAGTATGGTGTTATTGCCATATAATGGTACTGAAATCATGAGAATTGATGAGATCACTGAAAGAGTGAGTACAGATAGAAAAGAGAACATAGGATCGAAACCTGGAGCTTTCCAACACTAAGGAGTCAGAGAAATGGGGAAGAACCAACAGAGAAGGCCGGAAAAAAATGGCCAGTGAACTGGGAAAAGAATGAAGCAAATGGTGTCCTGAAAGCCAGGTATAGAGAGTATTTCAGCAAGAGAAAGCAACTGTCAGGTGCCGCTCACGAGCTACACTAGAAAAGGATTGGAGATTTTGCACTAGATGTACAAAATGTTGAGCATTATTAGCTTCAGGTGAAAACTTGATTCGATTTAGACCATGGAGTATTACGATGAAATTATTAAAGATGGGAAATATATGATTCTAGTTGCCACAATGGGGAGGTAAAAGCTAGGGCAGTACATAGAAGGAGGAGGGATCATCAAGAAAGGAATTTTTAAATATGCCAGAAATAACAGAATATTTGAGTGTTAATGAGAACAACAGGAGAGGAAACAAAGTCACAAGAGAGGGCAGAAAGAATTGGAGACTGTTATGTAGAACTCTGTCTTTAGTCTGATTTATACTACTGTAACAGAATCACACAGGCTGGTTACTTTATCATAGAGAAATGTGTGTGGCTCATGATTCTGAAGGCAAGTATGTCCAAGAAGACTGAGGACTTGTATGTGCTGAGGACCTTCTCACCGTATCATAACACAGTGGTAGGTATCCTAGGGTGAGAGAGAGAGCATGTGAAGTCAGCAAAGGGAGCTAAATTCAAATGTTGTCAGGAACCCACTGCCGCAATACCTACATTAATCTGTTCGTGAGAGTGGAGACCTCATGACTTAGTCACCTCTGAAGGGCCCCATTTCTCAGCATTGTTGCTTAAGTATTAAATTTCTAACTCATGAACTTTTGGGAATCCACTCATAGCATAGCAGTCTCTTCAATAATCTGGAAATGAAAGGAATAAGATTGAATTTTGAGATAAAGTTTAGAGTTAAGTATATGGAATTAGAGCAGAAAAATTTGCAGTCCTTTTAGAAAGATATAATGACTCCCAGATGTGGCACACTTGATTATGACCTGATTGAATAAGTTATTATACCTAAGAAATGCACTGGCTTGAAAGTGGTTTGTCCAGACAGTGGGTATATAGAGGAAAGAGAATCGTAAAAGTCAGGCTTAGAAGTCCCAACCAAACACTGTTCACACAAAGAATGCCAAAAGTTCAACCTATCATATCCCTGGTAATATGCAATGTGGAAATGGATGTTTTAAATTATCTCCATGGAAAGTCATGAAATATTTGAACCATGTAACTAATTCCATTGCCCTAATTTTATGGGTAACAAGCAGCTTTCAACTTATAACTCAGCTCATTATTGGGCCGGTCCTGTCTTCTCTGCTGCAAGTCCTGATGTACAGAGCAGCCATAGCATGGAAGGTGCAAAGAAATATAACCAGAGTGGACTCTAGGTTTCATTGTCCTTCACTGGATAGTCTAAGAACATTCTTATTTAAGACCCCCAACATTCTGTAAAGTTGTACTGACCCTTACTTTTGTCATTAGTTTTATTCATCAGTATACCTTATTATCTCATTCTTCAAACACAAGGGAGAATTATGCATTTATGGGAACTTACTCTGGAAGATGCCATGTGAATGGGCATGACTGAAATAATTTCTGGACCGAAACTTTGACTCAAGACACTATTTGAAATTTTTCTCTTTTATTTACTTCAGCAATGGTGAAAGCAAAGAGATTGAGGCTCTCTTCACTTGCATTTCTGAAACTGTGCACTTGCAGAGTTGTAATAAGATAGAAAGCTTTTGTTGTTTAGATCACTGAAAACATGGAACTGTATTTGACTGAAGCACCCTATCTTTACTATTTCAAAACGGATCTGTTATCTTCAGGCTGTGACATACTTCGCAAGTGTCAAATACTAAGCTTTGTCAACACTTGCAGGACATATTCATGAGGTGATGATGGTGTTTTCTGCCATATAATCTGTCTCTGTTTCTGGTTCACAAGTTGTCACTTTGACTACAGGCTAAAGTATAATAAATCACAGTGGTTAAGAACAGGACTTTGATAGCAGAGCAGATCGTCTGTGCCAATGATGTCATTTAATGAAGAAAGGATTATATTGACTTAGAGTTTTCCTACAAAATTATTTCATCTCCTTATGCTCAGCATACATTTACCACTTGAGATGAAAGTTGGACACATCCATATATTACTTTGCAAATTAGAGAGACATATTTGAACCTCATTGATATTTTCTACTCCCTCTTCCTTTTCCAAAACTAATTTCTGTCCCCCTTTTCCACTAAGGTAATGAAAAGTTTTAGAAGGGCTACCAAACACAGAAATGAATTTTCTGCTTTGCAATAAATTAGTTTATTATATTTGGTTTAACCACATTATGTCCTCTAAGATGCCTTTGCTTTAAGGCTTACTTTCTCCCACAAGCTATACTTGAGCTTTTCATCACTAGAGAACTATTTTTCTGATGTTAAAAAATGGAAATTGATTTCATGTCTTCTATTTTGTATACTTTATTTTCCATAGTCCAGAATTTAGTAATATGTGTTAAGTATTCTATAACCATTTAAGTTTAAACTGTAGAAACAAAGGTAAATATGGAAAGACTTGGAAAAAGTAAATATGGAAAGTAAATATGGAAAGACTTAAGGTGTGAGATAAAATCAATACAGTTTTATAATCAGTTTGAATAAGAGAAAATCTGTGGGAGTCAGCTATTGAAGATATCTTCTAAGTTCTAGATTCAGCAGCTGGTTGAGTTGGTAGAAATGTCTGTAACTGAGGTAGTGAAAATGGAAGAGGTTGAGGAATTTTATAAATTTGGTTTTAGATATACCGTAGCCTCCCTTATCCCTTATTCACAGTCTCAGTTTTGGAACTTCAGCTACTGACATTCAAACACGGTCCACAAAATCACAACAATAAGATATTTTGAGAGGAAGAAAGTGGCCACATTTACAAAATCTTTATGATAGTGTATTGGGATAATTGTTCTATTTTGCTACCATCGTGTTACTTTTACTGTGCCTAGATCATACTTTAAACTATGTCATAGATATACACATAGAGGCAGAACCTATTGTATTTATATAGGGTATGATACTCTCTGTGATTTCAGGCATCCACAGGAGGTCTTGGGCTGTGTGGCCTGCAGAGGGCTTTAGAGGCCAGTACTGTACTGAATTTGAGGTGTCATTGAAACCAGGCAATTTTGTAAACACGATGACTTCTATTCTAGAATTTTGTTTTAAAATGTGAGCTACGTAAATTATAGGTGTGGATGAGATTATCTGGGAAGAGAATGTACAGTGAAAAAATTGCTAGATGATAAGAAGAAATGAGAAGCTAAGAAGGTGAAGATATAATCTTTGAAACAATTGAGTATAAGAAGGAGTTCTAAGCCTAGGGAAAGGAATGTTTTAAGAATAGTCAGCAGCATTTGTGTGAATAAGAAATAGGGAAGCCAGAATGTTCATTAAGCAGTATGGAGATGATTGTTGAGTGTTACAAAGTAATATAAGTGAAAGCTATTTCAGGGTGTAAATGAGACTAGAAGTCAGATTTTACTGAGTTGAGGAAATCAACTCAGAGATAGTAAATATGGTCAACTTTTCAAGAAGTTTGGCTGTAAAAAGTGAGTAGCTGCGGGCCAGGGATTTAGCTCAGTGGTTTCACCACCTGCTGCACAAGCGCAAGGAGCCCCCTGTACCAGAAAAAAAAAAAAAAAAGTGAGTAGCTGAAAGAGTTGGGAGGTAGACTCTTTTATAGGAAAACCTTGTTCATATTTAGTGGGAAGCAGCCTTTGCAAGGTGATAAGGGTTTGATGATACAGGAGGCAAAGACTAGTCAACAGAAGACACAGTTGATTATTTGTGAGACTGTGGGGACAATGTGAACTAACGTAGTTGAAGAGATGAGTGTTACATAGATGGAGGCTCAGAGACTTTTTCTGGTACTGACTGAAGTGCACCACACACATTTAGTTATGTGCACTTTGTTGCTAGGGATATTTCTAACTTTTATTTTGATTTTAATTTTCCTGGTGTCTAGAGTTACATGAGAAAAATATTTTAAAATTTTATATATATATATTTAAAAGCTTAATGTATTTTATGAAATTTATTGAATTATGAGCAGAATTATATCTTTACTGTGTCTGCTTTGGGGAATGTCTTAGTATTTTGTTTGTGATCTAGTAATACGTGTTCAATATTTGTGACATGTACAATTGCAAAGAAAGTATCTGGGGAAAAAAATTGGTGCATAGCTAATAGATCTGCATTATTATTATTTCACTAACCCCTTTCTAATGGGAGGCAAGTGTGGTTCAGGTGGCTAGCCATGGAGAGACTTGCTGGTGGAGTTCACGTCTCCAGCTTTTCTACCTACCAGCTGTATTACCTTGAACAAGATAGTTGACCTTCCTGTGTTTAATTACCTAACTCTAAACTGGTTGCAAATAGAGTTCTTACCTCATTAGTTTCTTTAAAAAAATTAAGTCCATTAGCACATGTAATATACTTTAATTAGCATTTGGTGCACAGTAAGGCTTAAAAATGTTTAGCTATTGTTATTATCCTTACTTCTATTTGTTCTCTTATTTTTCTTGGGCTTGGGAAAGTGAATTAAATAATCTTCTCCATATTCCCATATTTTTTATGGATATTTAAACATATCAATAAAATTCACTATCTTTTATTAAAGCTGTTTTTATTTTTAATGACATGTATTTCCTTAGTGATGGATTTCCGATATCAGCCTACTTCAGTCAAGTCTAAATTGTACCTCTCCAGTGGCATCTAATGAGATTCATTTCCTTTCCTATGTTGTTTACTTTGTTATCTGGCCTGGGGATTTTTTTTGTAGGACTGTAATAACATTTGTTTCTCATCTTTCATCATTTTAATCTTTGTGAGAAATTCCTGGGCCTCTCAGCACCAAATGACTCCTTTCCTTAGCTGTAACTATTGTCCATATTTGCATTTTTGTCTGGTTCTTTCACAGTACCACATTTAAGTTTCTTGTAAATACCTCTTGATCAAACCGACACATGAATGAATTTATTAATGCATTCTTGTAGCCTTCCTGAGATATGTTCATGCACCTCTTTCCAGCAATCCATGCTTATGGTTATTTGAATGTCATGTTAAAAAAATTATGTTCAGCTCTGCTGTACTACATATTTAGGCAACCATTCATTTTAATTTGCTACCAGAAATGTAAATATACATATTTCAGATCATATATTTCAGATGTGCAGTCCGCTCATTCTGTATGTGGAACAGCAGAAGTAGGCAAGAATTAGTTTGTTAGATGTGTTTTAGAAGGACACTTACCACTCTTCAGATGTTTTCTTTAGGAGGTATATGCATCTAGTTGTAATTTCTATTTTAACAAAATGACCATTACCCATCTTTATTTGGGGTAAGTAGAAGGATAATTCTAAATTATTGCTAGAGTTTTTGACTCTTGTACGTTATTTTGAATGATTGGAGTTCAGCTGGAATGTTACACCAGTATGACACAGAGAGCTATGTAAAAGAAATGAAATTATAGGTAGCCAGGTGACAAATGTGCCTTACTTGTCATTGTTGCCCAAAATGAGGCAGGGTGCAGAAAGAAGCACATGAGGATTCTTGAATATAATATAATATAATATAATATAATATAATGGACCAAATACTTCAGAGGCGAAGACGAATTGCTTCGGAAAGCCAGAAGACATTGTGCAAGAAGTCCCACATCCTCTTCTTTATCCCATTGCTGTCTCTTTCCCTGTGGAGTTATTTTATGCATTCTTTAGTCACTAATAATGTTTTTCATTCTAGGTTTCCTCTTGAGTTAGTTTTTAATTTGGTCTCAGAGCATTACTTTATCCTCCCTAATGAACTAGAAAAAAGAATATCAATTATAGCTTTGCTATTACAAATACACTCTTTGTAAGTGTGCTGTGACTATAATTAGTGATTAATTCAGGTGAGGATATTTTAAAAAAGCATACCCCTCATATTATAATGCAAACATAAACTTGTCATTTCTTGGATATGGAAGTACTAATACCCTCTGGGTAACATTTTCTCCCACCCTTTACCTTAATGGTTAAGTGTATAATTGAAAAGAGATTTGGAAATATCTACATGTATTATCTGATGTGGTAAGCCAGTACTTTGCTCCCAAATATTTAATTTAAATAAACAGTTATATATTGCCACCTCTTTACTCATCTCTGTTTAGTAGTTATATTAGATCAAATGAGAAGAGATCTTTGCCTTGGCATAGGTAAAAATCTTACTGAACTAAGAAATACTTTGGTTTAACAGTGGAGTGTAGATTGAAAAGGAATAAATCTCAAGCAGAATAGATAAAAGTATGGTATATAATATTAGATTTGATGGTGCAGAACACTATAGAAAATAGAAACATTAAAGCAGAATAGAAAAAAGCATGGAAGGTAGCATGGCTTATCAATTTACTTGTTCAAAATCTTCTTAAATTTAAATACCCAATCCAAAAATGGGCATCTGAAATGAACAGATATTTCTCAAAGAAGTAGAAATAACGAATAAACATATGAAAAGATATTCAACATTACTAGTCATTTGAGAGATGCAAATGAAAACAACACTGAGATTCCGCCTCACTCCAGAAAGAATGGCTTGGAAATAGCCCAATTGCCCGTCAACTGGATCCTGGATAAAGAAAATGTGTTGTGTGTGTGTGTTTTTTTTAATAAAGTGGAGCACTACTCAGCCATAAAGAATGAGAAACTAGAGACATTTATAGCTAAATGGATGCACATTGAGGCCATACTCTTAAGTGAAATAAATAGGACACACATGTGTAAATAACAAATAGCTTCTCTGGTAGGAGAAACTTGAAAGTGTAAATAAGAATCAAAATGTATAATAGATAATGTGAAATAGGAACAAAAGGTCCAAAGGGGAAGAGAAAATGGAGGGGTAGGGAAAAGGAAAGAAAGGAAAGAAATATATATAAGAAAAGGAAAAATGGAAAACAAAGTCTCTGTAAATAGGGAGGGATGGAGGGGTTGAAGGGAGGGCAGGGGAAGGGGGAAAAATAAGAACCAAGATATATCATGTAAAGGTACAAATTCCCAATGATGAATGTCATCGTATTGTAGACGAGATTAGGCATGTTCAGTGTGGTAAGGCCGTAGACTGTCATCATATTGTATACCTAAAATGTACCAATAAAATTAACAATAAATAAATAAAAATAAATACATAATTTTATGAAAGTCAAATTTCATATTTTTATATCATTTAGCAAAGGATCATGATTATCTTATTAAACATTAACTACAAATAAAATTTAAGTGCAATGCTTAACCCCCACCTGAATTTTCACAAAAAATTGTCTATTTTTCTCTTTCAAGACCTTTTCCTTTTTGTGTCTGCCTTCTGAGGGATTGAAGCAGTGCCTTCTTATAAATTGCCTGAGATTTTCAAGTAAAAACAGACTTCTCAATGACCAAAATTCTTCTAGAGGTAAAATTTAAAAGAAAACAAAATCCCCATGGAAGCAGATGTGCTTTGTCTCCCATTTTTCTGCAGGTGTAACTGAACTGATAGCCACGACCTCCAGGCAGCGGATTCTAGCATGCCAGATGTAGCTGTGATGCTAAAAGTCATCTTCGCAGGCATCATTTTTGTTTCTGATCTTAGGAACACCACACACATTACTGATTCACTCCAGTCTATATGCAAACATCTGCGTTTTCTCAGTTTTCCTCTTCCTTCTGCCCATCACACTTCAGGTTCAGTTATTAATGTAACTTATTATAGGCTTCTCCAGCTGTCCTCAAGATGTATGCTGAATAAGATATGAGAAGGAAAGCTTTAAAAAAGCTTTCCAATCTAGGCGAGTCATTAGATGAATTTAAGTCAGAGCAGAAAAAATTTTTCATACCGGATGAGTGGCTTTGTTACTTCGTCACCTACACTAAGAGGTAGACAAAAGAATGCCACTTTATTCCAGTGTTATCAGTGATCACGCACTTTCAGTTTCAGAAAATGCTTCTGCATTCAGAATTACTTTTTCTGTATGAAGGAATTAAAATTCTCCCCCCCCCCAAATTCTATTGACTTGCACTAAGCACTTGTAGTTGTTGTAAAAATGTTACTTCCTTTATTAAATTGAATAATTTGTTTGCAATTGTGTTTGTAATGTAATTGGCCCCAAAGCACTCACAAGTTCTGCACCTAGGAATCCAACGCATCACAGAGTGAAAATATTTGAAAAAATCCTATCTATACTGAATATGTATAGACTTTTTTCTTGTTCTTATTTGCTAAACAATATGGTCTAACAACAATTGACATTGTATTATGTATTGTAAGTAACCTAGAAATGATTTAATGTATATGAAAAGATATGTATAGGTTATATTTAAATACTGCACCATTGTATATGAAGCGTTTGATCATCTGCAAATTTTGATGTTCAAAGGGAGTTCTGGAGCAATACCTAGGGACAACTGTATGCAAATTGTCTACACATGTGTGTTTATACCTATATATATCAGTTATAGTGATGATTTTTTTTTTGGTATATAGTGATGATTTATAATTAATGATAATTTAGGTGATAATTCATTTCATATTATCATATATATGAATGACATTATCTGAATGATATCTTATAAACAAATGATATATAAAAAATACAGGACTACTCACCCACTGCATCTTGTAAAATAAAAGGATACCTTGTTCTTCTTGTGGTTCATTTTATAGAACTTCTCACATATTTATTTTTATTTTTTACATATTAAAGTTATAGTGACCCCAGTACAACTTTTCCAATAGCTCAGATGACCATTAGCATTTTTTAGCTTAATTGAAGTATTTTTCAATTAAGGTATATATTACCTTTTTTGACATAATGCTGTTGCAAACTTAGACTCTGTACTGTATAGTGAAATCATAATTTTTATGTGCACTGGAAACCAAAAAATTCATGTGACTCACTTTATGAACATATTGGCTTTATTTTAGTGATCTAGAACAAAACTTGTAAGATCATCAAAATACACTTGATGTGTCTGACTCACTCTCGTGCATGACCTAATAGTAACATAATTGGTTGACATGTATGTGGTATCATTTTACTAGATAGTTGAAAACTTCAATATCTACCTTATGAATTTCTTACCCAAAGGTTAATACTGAAAATTTCAGTGTTAGACTCTATTTTTTTCTTTCTATTCATTTTTCTTCTTTCTTTTGCCTGGATGCATTCAATTTAATCATTTCTTTTATATTTACTCTTTTATTACTCTATTTGCTAATTCAGTGAAAGCTAAGAGAACCATGTCATAATTCCATTGGAAAAATATCTCTAGTATTATTTTTAGTGAATTTCTATATTATAGACTGCTAGGTTTTCAAATTCATTGTGTATTTAATATTCATGACAATTGATTTCTGTTGTTTCTTTTTTTACATTCTTTCCCAAATTTATTTCCTCTTGTTTCCCATAATCTAAAAGACTTTATTAATTTTAATGTTAGATGCAGAACACCTTATATAATTAAGTAAATATGCATATGATATCAACACAACATATAAAGTTATGCATGTATGTAACACATAAAAATTATTAGCATGACCGACATTAAATTATTAGCACTTCCCTTTTAAAGATAAGGAAAAGTAACTTTATAGATCTTAAGTCATTTCTGCAAGGTCGCAGTATACTAAGTGGTAGAACCTGGATTTGAGAAATGAGAATTTTATATCTGAATGATGACAGTTGTACTGCTTTTAGATTTTCTTTAAAAGTATTTAGCTGTGTATATTATATATGGTAAGCTCTATAGTTCTTACTTGCTCACAGATTTATATAGATTATGTGAAAATATTAGAAGATATAGTTACTTGATAATACATTATAAAGTAAGAATGCACACAATTGAAAGTTATCTCAAATTTTTGGATGTTAAACTCTTTAAAAATTGTTTTCAACTTTTCTTTTAAATAAGTAATTCTGTTAACTTCAATTCTGAGTTGCAGGTCATAAAAATTTTGTCTTCCATGTCAAGATTCTTGGTTGCAAATGACAGAAACCAATGCTGGTTATGGGAAGAGGTAAAGAACAAAAAGTTTCAGTGATTTTTATTTTAAGAGTAGGAAAAATTTATTGAGAGAAAGAAAGCTTCTGTCTAAGAGAGACAGAAAGGGGACCGGAAAGTGAGTTGCCCACCTACGCCACTTTTCAAAGGTGTTTTATACAGCAAAGCCATGTGATGAGGCGGGTACAAAGTGGACAAAACTGTAAGACCCAATGGAAATTTGCAATGTGGGAATGAGTTGAGACAAACCCACAACCAACTAATAAGATTACAAGTACAGTCACCCAGGTAATATTGACTAAATGGGGATCAAATGGAGAAACAAGTCACATACAAGGAATTTCCCATTTAGAATATCAATCACTGCTATATCTAGGGGAAGTAGTGCCTCTTCTTTTTATAATGTTAACCAGTGAATGTGCCTTAATTGTTCTCCATGTTGACTCCTCACTGTGTTGTCTCCTAGAGGGCTGGCACCTTAAGGGCAGGCTTGTCTAATTGCCTACAAGATATCTAATTAACTTGCCTATCTACTACAATATTCCCCCGATGAAGAAGTACGCCTAACTGTGCTAAGGGGGGAAAGGGTGAAGATCATTCTGACTACTTCTGGCCGCTCTTCGGTCATAGTTGTGATCAGCAGTTAGAGCTACTCTACAGAGGGTCTATCTTAAGTCCCTCAATAGGTGCCAAGCACTGCCATCTTGGTAGCTGTATAGCCTTGAGTCTGGAGGAGACAAAAGCCAAAGAAACAGTTAAAGAATATGTGGACCAAACAATAAGCAGCAGAATTGTTATGAATAAATATAGCCAACAAACATTTCCACTGGGAGGAACTAATAATAGCCTTCCACAAAGTGGATAAGAAGGTCCAGAGGACTTAAGAATCCAACACAGAAGTCATATTGTAGTTCAGCAGTTAGGAACTTTTTACAAGGTAGGTCTGGTGGATCCCGGTAAAAGAAGTCTAGCGCATTTGTCTTTGGTTCCATTTGTATGACCATCTGGAGTGTGACGGCCTCTAGGAAAGAGTAAACAAATTTTAAAGAAATTAGACCATGTATAATCTAAGCATGAGCACTAGAATGGAAAGGCAGATTGGGGAAAGAGTCACACTTAGAAACTGAAATAGTGATTGTAAACTGTTAGCTCTTAGACTTTTATTGATGGAGGTTATCTGTAAGTCTAATATTTTGTCATAAATCTTTTTAGTCCTAGCTGTGAGAAGATAGAGACAATTTGAAGGACAAATTTAGCTGAGAACTTTGAAACTCCAGTTGAACTCTTATAGGTTCTACCATAGATTTTCCTAATGATCCATAACCATGGTCAGCTAGCTACCTGTGTAGCTGAAAACTGCCAGAAGGAATCAGTGATTGGAGCCCCTTTTTATATCTAGCTTTATTACCATGGCATTATTTTATACCTCTATTGGTTATTCTTTTCTGCTAGGTGTTTATGACCAAGTTAAAGTGAAACCTGTGTCAATCAATATGAGCCTCTCACCATCTATCAAGGTCAGTTAAGTCTCCTCAGGCATTATTTTGGAACCAAGTATAGAGCTTCTCAGCTCCTATCAGTGTCAGCCATCAGGATGGGTGGATGGGTCATGGCCTTGCTTGACCATGGTGCTTTCAGTGAAAGCATGGGAGACTTTTCCCTCTTTGTGACCCTCCTTTGGCACACGGTACATTTGTCCTCTGGTGTCCAGCAATCTCCCTGCTCAAGAGGTTGGGTGACTGTCCACTTCAGTGATGTTTAATAGCTCACAGAACCAACAGAAAGGCAAAAGAACAAGTCACAGAAAATTACATTAGACATAATTGAGGCTAAGCAGCCAAGAAATCAACCAGTGTAACCATTAATTCCTTGTTGCTACTTCCAGTTCCAGTACTGTCATGTAGGTAAGCTATGCCTGTTCCTTCAGCTACGCAGTCTTCCTTTAAGAGTCAGTTATTTGATCAAGAGCTACCTACCAGTCTTAATTGATAGAGAGAAGGAGAGAATCACCTCCTTCCATCTAACTTCCAGAAGCTGGAGAAACAGTCCTGTTTGGAATTCCCTCAAAATAGCAAGTATTGAAATGGAGGTTAGCCACATGGCAATAATTTGGAAATGGAATTGTGTTCTGATTGAGACAAATGCATTTTCTAAGAAAGCAGTAAGTTGGGCTGGGGATTTAGCTCAGTGGTTTTGCTGCCTGCTGCACAAGCTCAAGGACCCAAGTTCGATCCCCAGTACCAAAAAAAAAGGAAAGCAATAAGTTACATAGTAATTTCAGTAAGTAACTTGGAATAACACAGCTTAATAGCAATTAGAAGTCTCTCTCTCTGTTTTTTATCATGTCACAACATTTACCCACACCTTTACCGAACATAGTCAATAGAATACCTGCCATGGTTCCTGGTGTGGTGAGTGTACTCTAAATGTTTATCTCCCTATCTGTTTTGAATGCTGACTTAAGAAATGAGAATTTTCTCATGCATCTCTATTGAAGATTATTTTTTACTATAGTTCTAATATAAATCTTTAAAAGTGACATCTGGGAAAATTGTCATCTTAACATTCACCATCGGCATAATCCTTACATGTCAGTGAATAAAACAAGATCCCAAGGAGAATTTGGCCTAATTAGCTGTTTTAGGCATTAGAACAGCTGATTTCCTGATTCACTCATGAGCAAAGAAAGCTGTTTCTCAATTTAAAAAACATGATTACATATAGTAATGCAAAAAATTGAAAATTCAGGTAACGTTTTCAATTTTTTCTTTTCTGTCCAAACCAAAATAATCATTTCCTAGTATTGCCCAAAATAAATAAATGTTCTATATAATTGTCTGTTAAGAGGTATGTTTGTATTATGTTTGAAAGGTGTATTATTTCAAAATGAGCTAAAATATTAAGAAAATAATCAAAGCATAAGGTAACAACATCAATGAAAGTTGGAAAATTGAGATATTAGATGATTAGAGAAAAAGAAGATTTAAAAAAAAAGCTGACCAAGTGTTAAAATAATTGTAAATAAAAAAATCATTTGAGATTGAATACTAAATGAAAAAAAAATTGGCAAAAGCAAACAATATAGATTATGCTTGAAAATAAATAGAAGCTGGGTTGGAGAAAACTTTAATCACTCAAAACAAAGAAGGAAGAGATGGAAGATTTGAGAGATGTGGTAGATGTAAAGATAGGCCAGTGAGATTCATCAAATGTACACTGATGCCACAAAGAGCAATGTCAGCATAATGAAAAAGCATTGATACTAAAGTTATAACTCAATATATTGTTGAAAATACTTAAAACGATATATAAATAGTAATAACTTTAATCAAGGAGGCAAAAGACAGAAAACTAAAAATTATTGCCAACAATAATTAAAGACAATGCAAATAAATGGAAAGTCAGACTTAGTATTGTTCTGGTGACTGCGATCCTTTATCTGTGCTTCAAATGTGCTCCCCAAAGGACTGTGTCTTGGAAGCTTGATCCCTAGTGTGGCAGTGTTCAGGTGCTGAAGCCTTTAGGAGACAGGACCGCTAAGGGATGCTTGGGTCATTGCTGTTCCCACCCTTGAAGGGACTAAGCTCTGGCAGGACCTCAGCTAGTTTCCAAGAGCGTGAATCAAAACACCAAACCAAACTGAAACAAAACAAAAAACGAGCCTGACCTCAGAATTGCTCTTGCTTCTTCTCTTGATGTCTGACTGCTGTTCTTTCATGGGCTTCCTGCGTGATGCTAACTGTAATGTTGTGATGTAGCCACAGGCCCTTATGAATCTATGGGCCTGCTAATCTTGACCTTTCAGCCTCCTAAACGGTGAACTAAGCAAGCCACTTTTCTTTATGCACTATCCAGCCTCCGATACTGGTTTTTTTATATATATAACAACAGAAAGTAGACTAATACAATGATAATACTACAAAAAAGATTTATACATATTTAATAAAATTACTATCAAGGTTCCAACAATATTTTCTGTAGAAATAGAAAAAGCCATTTAAAAATTTGTAGATAGTTTTATGGTACGTCATGTAATCAAAACAATTTCACAAAAGAACAAAGTTGAAGGAGTAATACTTCCTGATTTCAAAACTTACTACAAAATGTAGTGCCAAACATATAGGCATGCAGGGAGAACATGTAGGTCAGTAGAATAGAATAAAGAGCCCAGAAATAAACCCTGGCACATATGGTCAATTGATACTCAGCAGAGATGCGAAGACCATTCAGTAAGGGAAAGAGCAGCTTATTGAACAAATGGTTTGGGAAAAATTCCATATCCACATGCGAATGAAAGAAGTTAGATCCCACTGTACACCATGAACAAATAAGTAACTCAAAATGAATCAAAAAGTTTAACATACAAGCTAAAACTCTAGGACCTTTTGAAGTGTGGAAAGTTGTTTTTTGAATGGTACAGAATTTCTCTTTAGGATGATGAATGTTTTTCTTGAAATAGATAGCTGTAGTGATTGTACAGCACTGAATGTATTTAAGGCCACTGAAGTTCTTACTTAAAATTATTTAAAATGATCTACTGTAATATTTATTTTACTAAAGTAAAAAACTATAAAAACATATCAAGTACCAAAAAAATAGAAGTGTAGGATTAAAAAACAGAAATTTTATTACATATACCTGAGGAAATTAACTCAGAATTGATTAACACATAGCCAGATTTTGGTAAAAAGAACACTTTGGAGCATCTAGTTTATTCACACATGAGGGCTTTTGCATTTAGCCATTGCCTCTGCTTGAAATATTATTTTGCCTAGTCTTGTTGTAACTGCCTCTTTCTTGACATCTAGATACCAGATTAAGGTAGTGTAATCTTATCAGAGACACCTTTCCTAGACAACTACTCTCAATTAGTCTCCCAGTCACTGTCATATCACCATGTTTTCATTGTCTTCGTCCTTCTCATTGTTACCCAAATTGTTTTTTCTTTCAAGCATTTGTTTACTTGTTTTCTTGCTCAGTGTATAAAATCCATGCAAATAAGGATTAGTCTTTTTTAATATCTTGTCATATCATATCACTAAGTTATAGAATTATGTAGACACACCAGTAGATAATTATTGAATTATTGAATGGAAATGCTCAAATGCATGAGATTTATGCATAAAAGCAAAATGATAACTCATTCCTTTAAAATAGAAATTAATATTATGAAAAATAGCAGATATTTGAACCAACATGATCAGTGTTTTCATTTCCATTAATTGGGTTGTCGCTGAGGAGTCAAATTAGACTCAGAATGATGGTTTGTTAATCTGAAATGAGAAATAATTATCACAGAATGGACTGCTCATGAACTATCTGTTATCAAGACATTGTCTAATTTTTCTTATCTAAATGAGAAGCAATGAAAATCAGAATACTGCTGAATTGCATGTGAACATGGAATTAGGATAAAAAGAATTACAAGAATCAAATGACATAATTCCATTAAAATAATGTATAATTGGAATATTTTTACAATGAAAATGGTCTTGCCAGTGTCAAAGTGCTCATGATCTGTTTGCTAAACTTATAACATGAAGTATTAATGTAAAATTAAGATTTATTGAGTACTTATTATGTGCTAAGACTTTATATAAATTTACTGTAAGCCTTGATCTTGGTGTTGTCTATTTGTATTATTGAGGTTTCCAGTAGGAAACAGATTTCACCCCAGATAATACATATGGAAAGACTTCAAAGAAGGGTGTGCTTCTGGGTGTATGAGCTGGCTTAAGGAAGACAAGAAGGAGTAGGGAGACACCCAGAGACCAGAAACAGCAGAGATGGATTTTGGTCATTGAAGAAGGGACAATGATAAGAAAGAATGTTTCTGCCATTCAGCCGTAATGGGAAGCAGGGATCAGAGGACCAGCAATAAAACAGCAGCTATGTCTGTGCTCGGGAAAGGAACAGCTACTGTCAGAGTCATAGAGCCAGAACAGGGAGAAATGCCCTGAGCTGCCTCTCCTTCAGGCTTTCTTCCATCTGGCTCCATCCATAGTCTGAGCCTTCCTAGAAGCTTGTAGGCAGGGGTCCTGAGGAAGTACTTGGGGGAGTCTGCTTCCTGACCCAGGGGGCTACAGAGAGATGGGGGCAATGTATGGAGAGGTGAGGAGTGGTAAACAATAAACTACACAGTAGTACTATTTGTAAATAAAAAGGAAAAATGTAAACGGAAATAAGTAACTCACATAAATTCATAGAACAAAAGCAAGACAACTATCTGCCTGCACAGTCTTCTTTTTTTTTGTCTTTTTCTTTTATTGGTACATTTTCGGTATACAACACATTTACATTTCTCATTGGGAACTTGTACCTTTACATGTTGCATCTTGGTTCTTATTTTTTCCCCATTCCCAGCCCTCCCTTGAAGGCTCCCCCTCCACCCTTCCCTATTTACACAGACTTTGTTTCCATTTCTCATCATTTTTCCTTTCCCTTCTTTCCTTTCCCCTGCCCCTCCCATTTCCCCTACCCTTTGGACCTTTTCTTCCTATTTCGCATTATCAATTATTCATTCTAATCATTGGTACATTTTAGGTATACAATATAATGACATTCATCATTGGAAATTTGTACCTTTACACAATCTCTCTTGGTTCTTATTTTTCCCCCTTCCCCTGACCTCCCTTCAACCCCTCCATCCCTCCCTATTTACAAAGACTTTGTTTCCGTTTTTCCATTTTCTCATATTAATTCCATTCCCTTCTTTCCTTTCCCCTACCCCTCCCGCTTCCCCTTCTCCTTTGCCCCTTTTCTTCCTATTTCACATTATTATACCCTTTGCTCCTTATTTATACTTTCAGTTTCTCACACCAGAGAAACTATTCAGTATTTAAACATGTGTGTCCTATTTATTTCACTTTAGAGTATCGCCTCAGTGTGCATCCATTTAGCTATAAATGTTTCTAATTTCTCATTTTTTATGGCTGAGTAGTACTCCATTTTATTAAAAATCCCCACATTTTCTTGATCCAGTGTCCAGTTGATTGGGCATTTGGGGTGCTTCCAAGTTTTAGGTATTACAAATTTGCACAGTCTTCTTCTGAAACCTCCATGTAATGCTGTGTCCTTGCAGCCTCTGACATGATACAAAGAATGCTAGAATTCTCTCCACTCCTTACTGATGTACTGCTCTTCAGTAGGAGAATCTGGGGCTTCCTTTGTATAATCAGTCGATAATTTTTATGCTTTATATTTCTTCTTTCACATTCAAATTCTCCATTCTAACCAGATTTTACAAATTGTTGTTTCTCCTTTCATTTTTTTACTCATTTTGCTGCCCCAGGTTTACTCATCTACCAGTCAGTTAGGTGGTCTCTTCCAGTAGCAATTTGAAGATGAGTCCATTATCTCTATATGATAGTTTCTATTTTTTTAGTTGCTTTCACATGCAAAAGACATATTACTGCCTTATACTTTACAAATATTGCTTTGTTGCCTCTGCAGTTTAATATGAAAAGCTAGGCTGACTTTTTAAAAATTGCTTTTTAGATAGGGAAAAGTTTATGTTCATTAAAAAATTAAATGATATATAAGAATATGAAAGAGATAGTGAGATTCATTTGAAATTTTGCTGGCCAGAGGTACCAGTCATTCCTACTTTCATGAACTTTTTGAAATGTTTGTATATGTAAAGATATACACACAGATATGCATCGTTTGTAATGAAAGCATACCATATGTCTTCTCCAACATTTCATGTACATATTTTCAAACAATATATTGGGCATCTTCTGTGCCAGTACGTAATATCATATTGTTGGGCTTTATTTTGCTATTAACCACTGTTTTACTTATGAATAGTTAGATTTTGTCTTATTTCTTAGCATTATAAATAATGCCACACTATACCTTCTTAAACCTTTTTTCCCACGCTTGTATATCTGTCACATTAAATGAAATTCCTAGGAGTGAGATTGCTTGGTTTTCTTTCATACATTTTACATCCTGTAATACATTCCCAAATTGCCTCTTATGTATATACCCTACACTTTCACCCTTGCTAATATACACTATATTATTTGGTAAGTACATAATTGAAATATATATGCTTACTTTAAATTTGCTTGGCTTTTAGTTGAACAACTCTTTCTTACAGTGATATGAAAGTATCAATTCAACTCTTTTGCCTATTCTTAAATTTAATTGTCTTTTTAATGTGAATTTCTTCATAAATTCAGGATATGATTTATATATTAGCTATATATACGCCTATGGCTTTCCTTTTCATGCAATGATTTATTTACCAGAGGTTCTTGATTTTAATGAAGTACGCTTTATCCTTTTGTAGTTAGTTCCTTTTTTTCCCTATTTAAGACATGCTTACCTAAATTCAAGTTCTATATTTTCCTATGCTTTTTTACTAAACATTCTATTGTGTTATATGATTCATCTTGTAATAAATATTGTGGTGTCTTTGCACAGTTCTGTTTTTTTCTGACCTGTGCATCTACCCATTTTAAACCGCCATGTGAGTTGCTAATGGCCTAAAGATTCACTTGGGAAATTATATGTCTCCTTCAACCCACGGCAACAGCCAGAACCAACTGTATGAAGTGCTAGGCTCCTTGGCTTAGGGAACGGTAACAGGGTTATGTAATCAATGCTTCAAGAGCAACAACCATAGATGACATCAAGTCTATATCTTGAGAACAAGAGACCATATTCTTGTTCTGCCTTAGGGCCTGCTTTATTGGACTTCAGTCCTTTTCATATATTTCCTCCCAAAGATCACTCTGCCAAAAATCTCACATAATTAATCAAGGTCTCTACTTCCAGAGGCTCTACCTAAGACACATCTCAAATTAATTTTTTGTGTGTAGTACAAGGTAAGAGTGGAGATGGGAATTGTCTGTTCATTTTTATATGGAAGTCTAATTACTTAATTTAAAGATTGTCCTTTTCCTACTGAATGGCCATTAAACCTTTATCATAACCTATGTGTAGATGTATTTTGGGGCTCTCAATTCTGTTTTTATCTTTGCACCATACGCTGTCTCAGTTACTGTGGTTTTAGGATGAGTCTTGATATCAAATAGTGTAAATTCTCCAAGTTGGTTCGTCTTCAAAGTTGAGGTGATTATTCAGACATGTCCATAACATTTTAGAAGCAGCTTTAATTTCCAATACAAAATCCTGTTGACATTAGTAGTGGATCAAGTAGTGGGCTCAAAAATAGGTCCACATCCAAATCTTTAGAACTTGTAAATATTTTCTCATTTGGAAAAAGTCTTTTTGGATGTGACGAAGTAAAGGACCTTGAGAGGAGCAGTCCCTCCTGGGTAATCTTGGTGATAATCCAATTGTAAATCCAATCCTAAGCAGCTTTGTAAGGGGTAGATTGAGAAAGATCAGAGACACATAAAGAGGAGACCACATAAAGAGAAAGGCCCATGCTGAAGAGATGTGGTGACAAGCCAAAAAATGCCATAGAATGCTGATAGTCACAAAAAGCCAGGAAAGACAAGAAACAGATTGTTCCAGAGGGAAGGTACCCCGCATAAAGCTTTATTTCAGACTTCTGACCTGCAGAACTAAGAAAAAATAAATTTTTGTTTTGTCAAATCATTCATTTTATTTTCATTGGTTGCAGCAAGTATAAAACACTAATCTGGGATTCTAGTTGACATTATTTTCTTTTTTATAGATTTATGTAGGAAAACTTGATGCTTCACAATATTATGAACACAATAATATGAACACAGCATGTGTGACTGTATTTCTTCTCATTGAAATGTCCCAACATTTCTTTTAGCAGTGTTTTGCAGAATATACATGTACACATATATATTTATATAATGTCCTATATTCCTGATTCATTTTTATTGTTATTTATTTCATTCTCTTTTCCTTGCTATTTGTTTTCTAGCTTTTAAAAAATGACTGCTTGGTAAATGATTTTCAAGTTTTCTCCTCTTTTGGTGTGTTCATTTATATCTATAAATCTCCTGAGGACTTAACTGCATCCTACACAGTTGGATCTCCATGTGTTCATAATCAACCTGGCTAGATATTCTCTAATTCTCGTTTTGATATTATTGAGGGAGCAACTTGGGTGTGTTACCTGAGAAGATATATCCTTGTCCTCAGCTCCTCCCTTTGGTTTTCCTTTCTGGCAGCTATAGATTGAGCATCTTTCTCTCTGTCGTGCACCTCTGCCATCCTATTCCTCCCAATGGCCACCCAACCATGGACTAAAACTGTGAGCCAAATTAAACTTCCTCTAAATTGTGGGTGCCAGGTACTGTATCTCAGTTACCAGAAAGTGACTAAGACAAGATTGCACCCAGGGGCACTCTGCCACTGAGTTACAACCCCAGCTCTTTTTAGTTTTTGAGACGAGGTCTCACTAAGTTTCCCAGTCTGGCCTTAAACTTGAGATTGTCCTTCCTCAGCCTCCTGAGTAGCTAGGATTATAGGCATGTGCCACCATGCCCAGTATATTAGTTAGGTTTCCCCTTGCTGATACTAACTACCCAACACTCACAATTTAAGGACAGAGAGATTTAATTTGGCTCATGGTATCAGAGGATTCATCCATAGTCAACTGGATTCAAGGCAAGAACATTATGGTGCATGGGCATGGGGGAAGGTCAGTTGCTCAGTTCTTGGTGGAGTGGAGTAGAGTAATAGTGTCAGAATTGTAGGAGCAATGGACTCGCTATCGTACCTGCCTCACAAATTGCCAGGCCAAATTTCACAACACCAATATTTTAAAGGAGGAGAAGTTCATTTGGGATCACAGTTTGTAGAGGTTTGAGTCCATGGTTGGCAAGCTCAAACACAGAAGTGGCATGGTAAAAGGGTCTGACTGAGGAAAGCTGCTTACATCATGGTGTTTAGGAAGCAGAGAAAGAAGACAGGAGCAGGAAGGGAGATATTCTCTTCCAGGTCACACCCCAGTAACCTGCCTCTTCTGACTGGGTCCCATCTTCTAACAGACCCTTACCCATGAACTCACCTGTGGATCATGCTGCCGATGAGCACAGCACCCCTATGATCAAATCACCTTCCAAAACACTACCTCTGAACACATGAGGCTTTGGAGGGACATTCCAATTCTCAATCATGACAGTACCCAAGGTCACACATCCTTGGCTGGCCCAGTCACAGCTCCGGGGACCACACAGACATACCCAGTAAGGCCTTTACTAATTCGCTAGGTAGCTCTCAAGCTGGTTGAGTTGACAGTGAGGCTTAACTGGCACAATGGTATAATCTATTAGATTTTTAAACTACATTTTATTGTTTCTATGGTTACAATAAAGTTTAGGATATTCATCCTTCATTTATTATGATCTCCCTTCCATTCTAATTTTTATCATTTTTTGAATGATGTAAGAAAATTACAAGTATTTAACTCCATTTTCCTCCACTTAATGGAGTTATCTACAATAAAATATTGCTGACCAATATTTTATTTCTCCATACATTATGTTCCAAAAGGCATAATTATTATTCTTGCTTTAAAACTCACAGCATTACATATTTCTCCACAAGTTTACCTTTTTTGGCACTACTTCTTACTGGATTTTAGATTTCCATTTATTATTCTCTCATTTCAAGCTGAAAAACGACATTAGTGATTCTTTTTTGGGGGGGACCGGGGATCGAACTCAGGTCCTTGCACTTGCACAGCAGGCGGTGAAACCACTGAGCTAAATCCCTGGCCAATTTTACATTAGTGATTCTTATAGTGTAGGTTAATGAGTATACCTTTTTAGGTATTTTTATGAGAGCTGTCCTGAAAATAAGTTTATGTTGCCTCACTTATGAAGTATATATACTAAAGGATTAAAATTATAAATGAGTAGTCCCTCTACCCAAGCTTTAGTCACTTTGCAGGTATTATTGCATTTTCTAATAGATTCCATTATTTTTCTTCAAGAGTCATTCATAGGATTCAAATTATATTTTTCAAAAAGAAAAAAGTTATTTTGACTGCTTTTCAGATCCTATCTTTGTTTTTCAGCATGTTAATTTTGACATGCCTGAATGTTCCTACTTTTTCTAATTATCATTCTCAATCTTGTCTGAGCTTTCCCAATCTGTAGGTTAATAAATTTTTCTTAGTTTTAAAAAAAACTTTAGCCATTATCTCTTCAGATACTACTTTTGTCCCATTTTATCTCTCCTTAGAGATTTTTCAGTCTGGGGAAGACACAGTTTGTCAGGAATCACAGAGGGATAAAGTTTTAATTTTCCCCCAGCAGTTTTTCTCAGTTTCTGTTGTTACACATTAATAATGGAGGTGCATTAGTTATAAGGTGAAACTTTAGTAATAAACAGCCCATCACTTGTTTGTCTCTGATCCTCAGATAGAATGGAAGACCCTAAAAATTCCATTTGGATCACGGATTTAGTCCGTGTGTTCTCTTTCCTCTTCTCTCTCTTTTTTCCTGTCCCTCACCAACTTCCTTCCTGTTCCTCCCCTTCCTTCCTCTCTTCCTCTCCCCACTTATGAAAGACACAGGAAAATTTAGTTATATTCTACAAAAGTGTGAACATAATGCTCTTTCATGCTAAATCTCTGATGTCAAACCTTATGTGCATTTATTTTAGGTTGTTCTGAGGATGTAATGAGATAATGTGTGCAAAATATTAAACAGTTCTTGACGTGAACTAAATTCTTAAGAAATGTGAACTTTCATTACAGTTAGTTGTGGATATTTTTCTTTCCAGGAAGTATAATTTTAATGGATAATCCTTCCAGAAAGGTTTATTAAGTTGAAATTTGCTTGCATCAGTGATAAATACAGGTGTGGGTATGTTGACTCCTTGAACGGTTGTATGACATATCATAAAGGTAAAGTTGATAGTCAGGGCTATGGCAGACGAATAACTAGGCTATGGCAGATTGTATGTTCCAGAGACTATTATAACAGTATCTTCCATCTCATATGCTTTTCCTGCAATGTGACTTTGACTTTCCTCCCATTGAGGAGAGGCATCTGTGACTTCTTCCAACCAACACATCATGTAGTAGTAATACACTACGATTTCAAAGGCTAAGTCATGAAAGTTGTTTCAGCTTCCATTTTGCTTACCATAGGACATATGCAGTAGACCTTCAGGCACATTTATGTAGTGTGTTTGCCCTCTTGTTGCCATACTAGTCTACATGAAGAGATCACTTGGGGAGATTCAGGGGCTACGTGAAGTGAGACATTCTCATCTAGCCCCACAGCTGACTCGGTACTGTATTGTTCTGTTCTTTCTGCTGATTGATTAACCTCATGTCAGATCTTGATCCAAAACCACATTTCCATGCTCTTCCCCAATTCCTCATTAATATAAACTAGCAGACAGAATAAAATGAGCATGGTTGTTTTAAGCCACTATATGCTCTGGAGTGACTGTTAGGTAACAACAGCTAATAAGAATGCTTTCTAAAATAAATATATAAAATAAATAAATATAATACTTTCTCTGCCCTGTAATTTCTTTTGTAACTTCAATTTTTTAGTGGAGTGGATATTTCTTCCTCAGTCATAGAGGGACAGTTCATTGACCTTCCTGCAGCGTTACTTGTTAGACAATTCTTTTCCCAAATCATGGCTAGACTTGCTCACATGCACTAAAATTAACCTGTCCCTCTACAGTTTGCAAGATAATTGACTAAATAACCTAATTTACCCTAAATATTTTGTGGCTATTAATGTTGCATTTCTCTTTCTAGAGAGGCATTTAAATACATTTTAAAATCATCGAAATTGGCACTCAAAGTAGATTGACTAATGTTTGAATTTTTATATAGTAAAGGTCTTTTGAGAGAAATATTTTTGAGAGTTGAAGGAGGAGGTGTGGAATATTGCAAGATGTTCACTCCCTGAAAAATCACACTTATATGGTCTCAGTCTATAGCCCATTCTTTCTTTTACCTCTGAGTAGCTAAAATAGCTAGCATGATAGATTTTTGATATTGGTTCTTCATATGAAAAGCAGTTAATGGTCTTAATGTTTGGCACACCATTCCAAATTTCTTATCTTAAAATCAGCCAAAAAATGTTAACATTTTATTATCATTATACAGGCTTCCATATGGTTATATGCAACTAATTTTAGTCATGTTAGAAAAACTAATATATATAAGCCAATGCTAATGTTAATCCTGATTGTCAAAACTTACTGATCTATAACTCCAAATTGTAAACTACTACTAAGCCATTAAACTAATAGTATCTGACTTCGACTCTCTTTTTTCCCCCTATGTCACAACTCATAACAGATTGACAATTTTTTCATGTTATTTTGAGTCATCTCTGTGACAAAGCTGGCTGTTCCAGCCTGATCTGAAAATCATGTGTACATAACATTAAGGAAATTTCCTCTTACTTCGGCCAGAATCCAATGTGTATGTGACTTCCCAAAGAGAACTATGCAAAACAACCAATATACATCACACAAATAATCTGTAAGCTATACCAAGACAAAATATCCAATGAACCTCATTTACAATCCCCAAGACTTTATTACAGAGGATTTCCAAAATGATGCCAGACATCTGTTTTTGGAAACCCTTTTGCCCTACAGTTGTAATGGAAATGCTGAACTAAAAATCGTCATCTCACCTACTCCAAAATCTCTTTCTTTAAACTTGTGCCTTGATTGTTGTACTTGTGATCTATCTAAGAAAATATTCTCTCAATTTCTGGCTGACCTCACTCATCCCTTCTTTCTGTTCACTGCCTTGTTGCGTGGTTTTCAAATGTGCTTCACTATCTTCAACTTGAAAGGAAATAAAATATAAACCCACACACCTAACACTTGATTATTTTGCTTACAGTTCAGGCTACACTTAAAGTTCTTCCTTTTATTTTGTCAGGCTTCTATTCATGACAATTTTGAATTCACCTATGATTTCTCCATTTATTTTTTACATGTTTACTCTGTCACAAAGACCTCTCTTTTTGCCTTGCACATCCCCTCTTAACCTATCTTTTCCCTGCCTGCAGTGACTTCCACTGTCCTTTTCTATGCCCAGCACACAAATACAAGGATAGAAAAGCATTTTACAGAAAAGAGATCATTACTATATCATATGCTTTTCAGGTTGTATCAACTTTATTTACAAACAACTCTGTAGGGTTGGGGAAAAAATGAATGTCTGTTAGCTCACTGAATTGCATGCTATTTCCCTCTTGTTGATTGAACCACGTGATGAGTAACTATGACGGCTTCCCTGACACTCCATGCTGAGTATGTTGGAGACTGTCACATCATGAGTGAGGTTTTACTTTTTTGGAGGATTTAAATGCAATTGTAGCTCAGATTGGGCAAAAGGAAAAATAAAATGATCCATTTTTTTTATAATGCACCTACTACTGTGGATAAGAAATAGTGAAATCATAAAAAACCTTGTAATTTCTTTTCAATATTTCTTGAAAATATTTGCAGTGCCATTGTGTGTGAAGATGCATACAGATAGTAAGATACAATTTTTCTGTCAGTTTTTGAGTACTGTCTAAAATATTTATTTTCTCAAGATTATTTTACTTGGCAATAACATAAGTAATTTCATTTACTAACAAGTAAGGAGTTGACATAGTAGGAATTTCATTGTGAAAAGACAAACTATTTCTGAAGCCACATGATTTAAATATGCCTCAAAGGCACAACAGACATTGCATAGCATGAAATTCTCAAACTTCCAAGTGGGAGTTCTTGTATCTTATGTCAGAATGCTCATTATGTAATCAATTCATGATTCTTATTGCTAAGGTACATGAAAAGTGTTCTTTTTCCTCTGAGAATAGTGAGATTCGAGACTATGATCTCCCAAATGTACACATCAAATTTTTGCAAATATAAGGAGATTTTGTTTGACCAGGGACTCGCCTCTCAGGTTTTGCTATAAAGTCTGTTCGTGACATACAGCTAACAAAGGAATTTTTCACTTGTAAATAATGGGCCAAATACAACCCCCCCATGAGCCTTTTCCATTATATTTCTTTCTTGAGGCTGTTCATTCTCTTCTATTTTTCCACAGTTAGATTTGTTGGCATATAAAATAGCAGTTTGGTACACTCTTTGTGATGGGTAATCCTATTAGTTTGGAAAAATGATTTTCCTGAAATTTGGAAAGCAAGATAATTTGCTTCATGCCACTTCTCACATATGCCATTATTTGATCACAATGTACTTTTTAATTGCCATAAAATAAGAAAGGCTCTATGTCTCTTTCTCTCTCTTTTAACATGTCCCTTTATTCTAACTTGGAAGCCTAATTAGTCCAGATTGTATTAAAATGCTTTGTTTTTGCTGCTTTTGTCAAAGAAGAGTTGGAACATGCTGCCTCTCTTGGTAGGTCACAGACTGAATAGGCCTGACCTAAGGAATCAAATGTCTGACCTGGCCTGACCCTAACCTCTACTTAAAATCAAGTCTTTACTTTTATTGAAAAACAGAGGTATATTTTCCATGTATCTTTTTTTCCCTTGTCCCAGCTGCTAAGAAGTGCCCATGGCTATTCTTCTGAGACCTCGGGGTGGGAAAGAACATTTTCCAATCTTCTCAGTTTGGAGAATGGAGTCTGGGCTTGATTTACTTGTATTTGTTTAGGGAAAAAAATCCACTATATTGTCTAGGAATTTCATGTAGGAGAAAAGCAACCAAAAAAAAATGCAACATTAGATGACTTGTGGGCTTCCCTTCTACTGCACATGAACTGTTCACATTTATTTTAAATGAGACCTTATATTGGATTAAAAATCTTTCCTAATTATGCTTCAGCAACTAGACGAGACAGAACATTTGGTAGACATATTTAAGTGTTACAGTTGGTAGAACATTTAAAACCATGTCAGTTTTCTGTTGGAAATACAGGAGGCTGAGTGAATGTCTCTAATAATAATACTATTAATCACTTTATGGTTTTGTGCTCTCTTTCTGAGGCCAATGATCAATACTCTTAATTTTAGCCTTGCTTTTGTTGTTTGGCTCTGTGATTCTTTTTGCTCTGTTTGTATGGTTGTTACAGTAAATTTAATTTATGACTGTGTAGGGCTATGTATCCTGTGGGTCATATCCTGTAATCTTTCATGTGGAGAATTCCCATGGAGTTATTCTGTGAGATTTGATGGCAGACTCTTATGCTTTTACTTTAAACATCTTTACTTTTTATAGCTGGGGGATGTGGGAGGTTAGCTGATTCACTGCATCCCACATTACAGTATACAGAGCTTTTATTCACTTAGGCATGGAGTGTAGCTGCAGCCTTGCTGGGAGCCCTCTGAGGCACCTTTTTACAGGAAATTCAATAATTTGTACTCACAGAAATAAAGACTGAATAGTGCCTCCCCCTCTTGACTTTTCCACTCTTTACCTCTGGTTATCACAACTAGTTGGTTTAAGGAAATCCTACCAGTCACAACACTTAGTGCAGCAGCCGAATGTCAGTCTTAATGATAACACGCTTTTAATTTTTAGAGCAAGGCATGTTGTTGTAGCGATGCTTTCAAATTCCAATGTAGCAAACATAGCCAAGGTTAGGTCATTTGTGCAGCAAACATTGCTTCAACCTGTGATACTTTTGCTAAGTTGATTTTATCAGAAACAGGAAAGAAAAGAAACACTGAAAACAGCCTTGAAAATGAAAGCAAGTTACTAAAAATATCTCGCAATGAAAATTGTCTTTACTTTTAGTTGTCCTAAGTGAGGCGACCCTATGTTAAAGTGAAAATGCAAAATTCAGTCTAGATTCACATGCTTTGATTTAAAATTATTGGACTGCTTCAAAATTGAGAAGGTTCTCCAGTTGGTGAAGTACATAAGCTTTGAGCCATGTACAAGGTAATTTGGAATTCTTCAAGCTTTCAAGTTTCTCAGAGTGCTTCAATTTGGGTATTATCAGGTATTATTCTGAGAATGTATAATGCATAAAAATTTGAGACTGCTGAGTTCCTTTTTGAAAAAGAAGAAAAGAAAGAAAGAAAGAAAGAAAAAGAAAGAAAGAAAGGAAGGAAGGAAGAAAGAAAGGCACTTTCACTTGTGTTTTGAAACCCGGACATGTGCAGACACTGAGGAATAGAATGATGTAAAATTGTTTGAGGCTTCAGTTTGTAAAATGTGAGGAGCCTTCTGGATCACTCACCACATGTTCAAAGGTTTAAAACTACCCCATTTGAGAAGTGGAGGAAAGATGTAACCAAATCTTCACTGAGGGAAAAGGGTAAAGACCCAGCAGTTGAGACATTTCTGGCAAACATGTTATGATGTATTAGGAGCAACAAGTTGTAATATGGGGAAGACATCAAAGAACAAAGTTCAGCTAAGTTTTTTGTCAAAGCCTCTCCTGTATTAATTTCACACTATGTTTTTTGCGAGGGATACTCTGACATTCCAGTGGACTTAATCTCCCTTGAATGGTCCATATATGCCCACACTGATAACTTTTTTGGCTTCTTTTATCTTAGGTAGCTCAGTGATGAAAATAGGTGTCTTCTTGCATTTCAAGTCATTTCAGTTACTTAGTGCATGGAGTTCTTCTTGCACTGAGGAGGATCCAGAGGCCATGTGAGGCCTCAGCAATAAAAGATGATCATAGTTAATGCTATGCGTTTGGAACCATGCAGCTATTTCCTGTTATTTTCCCAGAAAACACTTCTACTTTTTCAAGATCTTATTCATGTAATGCTATCAAATTTTCCAACCATATATAATTAAAAATTCTCAATTCTACAACTTTTGACTTTGGTTTGCACAGGATTTTTACTACTTTAAATTTTTACATACTGAAAGAACGATAAAAAATTTAAGATAAATGTATTTTCTAAGTCATTGGTGGCAAACCTATGGCATGTGTGTTGCAACTGATTATTTATTGTCAATCAAAGCTCCAAAAGGTTTGCCATCACTGATCTAGGTAATATAAGATAATACTGTGGTCATTTGCTTTATTTTCCATTTCTGGAATTCCTCACACTAACAAGTAATCATAAATGATCAAAGTATGATATATTTATGTGCAAATAACTCTAAATGAGTATAAATGTTATGTGTTGCAGACACAACCCAATTAAAATAAAAGAATATGGGGAAAAAAAAAGAATCTCTCCATATATCCGTATTGTTGACCTTCTTGGTCTGGTGTCTGCCCCTTCTTACCCATGGAACCTGAGGAAGGACACTTCCCTCTGAATTCTGTTAACCTAGTCTGTCATGTGAAGGGTTAAATAAGCAGATGCCTTTGTCCATCCCTGCTTTGAGTTGAAGATGAGGTCACAAGGCTCCTCTCCTCAGGTTCTGAAAGGTCACCTTTGAAATAGTTCAGAAATGGTAACATTCCTGAGTGAAGTGGTTCTCTGCGTCCTGGGGAAGTTCCCTAGTCAAGTGTCGGAATTTCTAAGCTATTGTCCCCACAGTGGCAGGTGATGGGCTGTGTGGCATGATTTCAGAGGCAGCAAGGAAGTATTGAGTTCCTTTCTAAATAATCCCTGCTTGTCAGCAGGTGCTGACAGTCACTTCAGGCTAGACCAAAATTTTATTTCCCAAATTAAAATAAAAGAGTGATAAATAGTATTGTGAAGGTGGGAAGACCTGAGACTCAGCTCCACTTCTTTTCATTTTTTTTTTTTATAGACTTCCACATGTTTCCCAGGCTCCTCATACGTGGAATGGCAGTAATAATAGATTATGGATTTCTGGTTGAGGGATAAATGTGACATTGTGCATAACCCGATTAGTATTTTTATGGATTGAATATTTGTATCCCCTGGAAGTTTTTGAAACCCAAATGAGTTGGTATTAGAGCATGGAGTCTTCAGGGATAAATGAGGTCCTGAAAGTGGAACCTTCATGGATGAGATTATTGTTGTTATAAGAGGAGAAATGGGAGATAATTTTTCTCTCAATCACATAGCATTACAGAAGATCAACCACAGGCAAACCCAGAAGCTAGTTCTCTCCAGGTTCCCGATCTGTCCACTTTTTGACCTTAGTCTACTCAACCTGCAGAACAGCGAGAAATCAGTTCCTCTTGTTTAAATTACACATTCTTTAATTATTTGTTTTAATGCCAGAACTAAGAGAAGCCATTAGCATATTTTCAATAATTATGTTTCCTTCCCTTTTTTATTTCAAGGAAAACAATTTCATCTTTACCCTATACCCAGAAATTGTAGTCTGAAATCCAAAAATATGTGGAGCGTTAGACCAAGGATGGCTTTAAATGATGGGCAATGCAAATTGAATGCGATCCAGGCACCTGTAGAAAGTCTTTGACGCCTCAGAATAGGAGTGTGACATCTTGCAGGGCCTAGAAGAAAGCTGGATGAGACCGTGCAGACATAGCCAGAGGCAGGTAGGTGCAGGGCACACACAGCGGGAGGCTGAAGGTGCCATGCGGACATGGCGGTGCAGTAGAATGAGGGAGGAAGGCACAGGAGCTCATTTCAGAAAACCAAGGGCATCATACCAGGGCATTATACCTAATTAAGTAGGGAAAGGAAAATAAATACAATAACCAAGTTGTTAATTGTTTTTTCCAACTAGATCCCCAATCCCAGGCAAAGTATGTAAATGTCCCTGTCTCGGTGCCACATGCAGCTCCTGGCATCAGTAGCTCAGACTCTAAAATGGAGGAATAGATGCTACTGAGAAAAGTACAGATGGGCGATAAACATATGAGAAAATGTTCATCATCACTGACCATTAAAGAAATGCAAATTGAAACAACACTAAGATTTTATCTTATACTAGAAGGAGAGGCAGTCATTATGAAATTAAATAATAACAAAGGCTGTGGTGGCTGCAGTGCAAATGGAGCCCTCCTACATTGCTAAAAGTGATGTACACCAGCACAATCATTATTGAAATCAGTGTGATTTCTTTTTGGTACCGGGGATCAAACTCGGGACTTTTCACTTGCAAGGCAGGTGGCAGAACCACTGAGCTAAATCCTTGGTCAACAAATCAGTGTGATTTCTATAAAAAAATTCCATCTGACCCATATATTCCCTTTTTAGATATCTTTCCAAAACTGCTAAAGGCATTATACTACAGCGATACATTTCTAGCAGCACAGTTCATAATAGCTAAATCTTGGAAACAGCCTATACATCCATCAACAGATGAATAGATAAAGAAAATGTGGTCTGCATACATAATGGAATAGTACTAGGCTATAAAGAAGGATAAATTTGATACATATGTAGGAAAATGGATACACCTTGAAAATATAATTTTAAGTGAAATAAATCAGACACAAAAGTTTAAATAACATATGTCTTCTCTCATTTGAATAATCCAGAATCCAAAAGAGTGAAATAGACTGATAAAAGGGAACAGGGAGATAAATCTTTTGCAAATAGGAAGGGGGCCAGGAGACTGAAGGTGCAGGAAAGAGAAAGGGGACATAAAAAGATTTAACATGTGTCACATATATGTACCAACTACCCACGATGAATGTAATCATTGTATATGGCAAACTTGAACTAAAATGTATATATATATGTGTGTGTGTGTATGTATATGATTGCAATGAAAATGGGGTAAGGAGATCTGGAAATGGGGAAAGTGAATTGGAGAGGGAGGGGAAGAGGACTAAAAAGAATCAAGATACAGTAAGTGCATATACTTATTCTTTAAGAGCACTGCAGACATATACTAAGGAAGAAGGAGGGATTTAGTATGTACCACATTTCCTTTCGTGATATTGTATGTGACCATATTTCTAATTAAGAGTCGGACATACAGTTAAAAGAAGTACATTAGAAAGACTAAAAGATGTGCTTATTGTTTTAAAATCTAGAAGAACCAAAAGATGTGGTCATGCCCATGGACTAGACATGTGTGTCAGTGTACAGGGGTAGTGAGTTCCCACTTAGTCATCTCCATATAAGGGGGGGCCTCCCAGAATAGACGTAAACCTCTGGGCCTGACCTCAGGGTGCAAGTCAGTGGTGCATAGACGACGATTTCCCAGTCTACATAATTAAAAAAAAGACAATCATTCAACAGAAAGTGTCAACTTTCATTTTACGAGCGTAAATTTTCAATACCAAAAACAAATAAACCAAGATTTAAAAACGCCACCATTTCTTGTTACTATTATTTAATAAAGGAATAATTTAAATGACCCAAAGAAGAGACACAATAGAACTAATCTCAGAGCACATAATTGGCTTTTAAATGTAGTATGTTTGGCCTCTGCTGTGATTTTAAAAAGTTATTTTTTCATTACTAGGGATTGAACCCAGAGCCTCCACCCTGAGCTATGCCTCCATCCCTTTAAATTTTTTTTCTTTAATTTTAAGTCTTACATGTTGCTAAATTGCCCAGGCTGGACTCAAACATGTGATCCTCCTAACTCAGCCTTCCAAAGTGCTAGGATTACAGGTATGGGCCACCACACCAGCTCTTTGCTGTGACTGAATGTGCTGGAAGCTTGGTGTACAGTGTGGTGAGACAGGAAGTGAACAATGAGCCCCTGGAGGAAATTAGGTCATTGGGAGCATGCTCTGCAAGGGATTAACAGAGTTCTACAGAAGTGTTAGGTTCTGTGAGAGAGGGATCTTGTAAAAGATCCTTGAAACTATATGTGGCTTCCTGTCTCACCAGGTGGCCTCTTCTGGACACACCCTACTGTTGCGATACCATCTGTTACATGGACCTCACCACACCCAGGAGAAGCCTGGACCATGTGGTAGTTCTAGCATCTCCAAAACTATAAACCAAAAAATCTCTTTTCTTTACAGATTACCCAGCCTCTGATATTTTGCTAAGGTGTGAAAAAATGGAGTCAGAACACTTATAAACAACTACTACAGTTTACTATAGTCCATTGGAAGACGATGACCTGAGACATTACTAATGTCTACCCAAGGGAGACTTACAGTGAGGGCAATGTTTTAACATCAAGAACTGCAAGTTAGATATTTTTGTATCCTGTATTAGCTTATTGCCTGATTTTATATATTTTATGTAAGTGTATTTTATATATATGTGGTTTTCCATTTTAGGAGTTTTCCTCTTTAAACAATCAAATGTTCTGTATTCCGTTCTGTGAAGACTGGCTGGCACCGTGTTTGCTCAACATGATCTTCCTGCACTTTCAACACACACATCCTGCCTGGCTTAGAACCACCACTTCTTTCTTTCTTTCTCTTTGCCTTTCCTCAGATCTCTTCTTCCTCTTTCTTCTTTTCTTGAGAGTCCATGAGTGTCCAGGTAGGATGGGACTAGCTCAACATTAACTAACAACTCTCAAATGAAGAGATGTTGATACTATCTCTGGATGTAGAGATGAGTTCCAGAGACCCACTGTGAGGGCTGACAGAGGGGATTGTTCATTGTTCAACTTTAAACATGAGCTTCTTTGGGCCACTATCAGATCGTCCTCTCCATGGTAGACTGTAAATTAGTGACTTTATAAATCTCACTTAGGCAAAATTGGTAATTTTCTAAATGATTAAATTAAGCTCAAATATTTTTTCCTTCCTCTAAATTAATACTTATTTTATTTAACTGATGTAGCAGAAGTTTCAGAAATGGAGGTGGCCTTGACCACCCTAGATGTTTCTTGATTTCTCCCCTGTTATCTGAGCCTGAGAAATCTTTATTGACACATGGCAAGAGCAGATGTAATAATACAAAAGAAATCCATGATTGAGAAGGCCCTTGGGGAAATAAATAAAAATTAAGTCCAGGGCATCATTTTGCCTGGGATTGGACTGAGCTTCTGTAGTGGCACTCAGGGACTTGCTCTCTCCTCATCTCTCCCAGGTGCTTGGGTGACATCAGATGTGGAACTGCTAAGGCATTGACATGGGTTGGAAGAGGCATGGGAAGCAAGGATGGATCAGTTCCTGCAGAACTGACATAGCTGAGATTGCCTCCTTTCTTTCCTTCAGTCTTTTTCCTTGTAATGGCACTGTGATATTTTAGTATGACTCTATTATAAGAAGGAGGACCAGAAAAGAAAGCATTCTTTCCTTTTATTAGCTCCATAATTCCTTGGAAATAAATCTAAAAGAATCATCTCCTATTAGAATGTATTATGGATTATCTAACATCAACTTAGCAAGGTAATTTTATGCTTCTATAGAAGTGTGACTATCTCAGGAAGACAAAGTACAGGCATCTCAAAAGGACAGCATTGTAAGTAATTTCACTCCAAGGCGGTATTTCTTTGTCTTGACACTGTTGATGTTTTGGAACAAATCTGTGTTGCAGGGCAGGCGAGGGGGGTTCATTGCAGTGTAGAATGTTCAACCGTATCCCTGGCCTCTACCCAACATAGCAGTAGCAGCCCCTGAGATAAGACAAGTGAGAATTTCTCCCAATATTTCCAGATACCACTGCTTGAGAACCAATAATATAATGCAGTGATAATTTGCACTTGAGAAATTAATATTTTATGTCAGTGTACCCATGAGTCAGAAAACCTATACTTTGTCTGTAAACTCACAAAAAAAGATAGCTACTCTAGCCCTTCTTGTCTTATAGGCCATCCCCTGCCCTTCTATCCGCTCCCCTTGTCTCCTCTCCCCTCCCCTCTTCTCCCTTGTCCTCCTCCTCTCTCTTCCACTCCCCTGCCCTGCCCTCCCTCCCCTCCTCTCTCCTCCTCTTTCTTTTCCTTCCTTCTTCTTTTTTTGTGCTAGGGATTGAACTTGCATTTCCACTCTACTTTAAATTTCCTTTCCACCCCATATTCAGTATATCCTCCACATTGTCAACAAACCAATCTTCTTGCCATACATGGAGCTGTTTTTACAAAGAAACAGACTGGTACATAGCCAGTGCAATCAGTTCAGTTACTATTGTGCTCCGCTAAGTAGTTCAGCTACGGTAATTCGCAGTAATAGTCAAGATGGTTAAAAATATGATGTAATGCTCTTCAGCATATTTATTTGGATATGGTCATAGTCAAGTGAAGGAACTGATTTAATATTGCATTTAACTACTAGATTGTATACACTTAACAAGCCTCTGTGCATGGGTTTGTAAGTATATTTATAATAGCAACTTGATATGAAGATAAATTATGGCTTAAAATGTCTGAGTATGATAGAAGAAATTTTGGAAGATAAATTGAATAGAGTTAGTTTTGATCACATTTTAGATTTAAGGTATTATAGTTCTTTAGTGTTTTAGTCTCTGGCAGGAATTAACTCTGGTAACAACTGATTAAGAATCAAAACACAAAGACTTCTGGTAGTAATTTAGAGAATGATTAGATAAAAACCTTGAGCCAATTTGCATGATTTTTAGTTCTGGCATCTATAAAACAAAGAGTATGACTTCTCAGGAAATAGTCAGTTCTGGATTCCGCAGACATATTATTGACATAGGTGAAAGAATGAGCAAATGACTTCAGCCATTTGAGCGAATGAGTAACTGCAGAAATGGATAAAAACCACAAAGAAACCACAGTGCTTCCCTCATTTGTAGACAGTAATGAAGAGAAGCACTAGATTATGGTTGTCAGCCTATTTGCTTCTCCACTAAGGGTTTCGCATATGTCTAGAAGACGCAAGTTTTAGGAAGGCCCAAGGGAGATCTTACGATCTTTGGGATCATTGGATAGATTTTGTGCTCTGTTTGGCTGGAGTCAGAGGAAAGGAGTGTCTCTGAAGAGAGTGATTGCTGAGTCTTGTGTTGGTAGCATGGAGACACATTCTTGATTTGAAAGTATTCACATGCAGCCTCTGTACATTATTTTTACACAGTTTCTCTCCACTGATGTGGGAGACAAGAGATGCACTGCTCATATTCCCCTTCAGGAAAGAACTCGCTGCCCAGCTGTGCTCAGTAACAGCTTCCATTTGTCAGCTCTTTCAAGATTTCCCTGGCAGCAGTGAACCACCCTTCCATTTCCCCTTCACTATGAGGTCATATTCTTCCCAAGCCAGCCTGAATCTGGTTCCTGGGCAAAATAGGAACATAAAGGCCCAGCCTATCAGCCCAGCGTGGACACTGTAAAGCACAGTACTTGCATCAGATCTTCCTGTGTGTTTGAAAGAGGCTTTGTTGGGCCAGCATTGTGGTTAACATGGTTTGATTTCTTTCCCTGCCAAGAGCTGATTTTCTATCTTCTCTGCACTGCTGTTTATAATAAACACTGTGCACCCCAAACCATGTTTCAGTATCTGCTTCCAGAGGACCTAACCTGTGACTCAGAAATGATACTGTGGAAATAATCAACATTTGGCACTTCCCATCCATCCCTCCTCTGGCACACCTTCAGTGTCAGATTCAGGAACTTCTGTTCCTGCTGCTTTGTTTACTTAGAGTTGGGTTTTAGCAAAATTTGCAATGCTGAAGTGTTTTCAGTAGAGTTAAATACCCATTTATAGATCTTCAAAGTCCACTTTTTTGCCATGTGTAATAGGATATTTCCTTATAGAGTTCTAGGAGTTTACACATATATACCTCACCTCCACCCAACACTTGCCTTATGGGTCGGCCACATATGCAAATTCTCTATGTCCCTTTTACTAACTGTTATAGAATATTTTCTTTTGACTGGGACAAGTCTTTAATTCTACTTACTCATGGAAGTATGATAACTTTCCTAGCAAACACAGAAGATAAATCAAAGCCTTTCTCAAGCATTATTGAATAGTTAAGGAATAGAGTAATTGGCTAGACAGATGCTCTTGGAGTTAGTGAAGGGTAATGTGCAAGAGATTTTGCAAAAAAGCAAATTAGAGCCAACGGTGAGACTGAGAGGAGCATAAGAGCTTGGAAAACTGGGGAGTGAGTCCTACAATGCAAAACAAAAGATAAAAGCATCAGATTGGTCCAAAGATATAATTCTAAATACCTGAACAGCTTATTTGATTAGTGAATTAAAGAAATCATTGATGTAGAAAAATTAACTTTATTATTTTAGAATTATGCTTTCATATTTTTAAGAGAAAAGATCCCTTTAAACTGCTATTTCTAGAAATATAAGAGATTCAGTGTTTCATCGGAACACCATGCTGCTATAGGGATTCTCCGAGGGAGTCAGTATTGTTCATTTATATTGACACTGTTCTCACTGTTGCTAAAGAACACTTGGGAATAAAGGGGCAATAGCTGGGACAGGTATGGAGAGATAACTAGGTGGGAGACAAAAGATCCCCGCAGTCCCTTCCAGCTCTAAACAATTCTGAATCTAATTGTGCAAGCTTTTAAGATCTTTCTTACCACAGTTTGTTCATGGGTCACAAAGTTCAGAGCCAATGCTACAGGGACTTATTTAAGGGGAAATTATACTCTATGAACTCCCAATCTCTTGCATATTTTTACACATGTGAAATCAGCTAAAGCAAGTAGCAGAAATAGTTTTGAGTGAATATGTTACAAAGGGTCATCTTTGCTAAAGAAATAGTCGCGAACCTGATAGACTGGGTATAAACCATAATTTTCTTTAGTGAGCATGGTTGGACATATAAGCTTGATATATATACAAATTAGTTACATGCCATTGTAAATAAGATGAAATACTTTCATTTCTCCTTTTAAATTGTTACTGTATCCTGTTCCATTGCATGGTGCTTAGCATTACTATTTTTTCTAATTCCAAGTTGAGTTTGTCCAAAACACATAGAAAATTAAAGAACATCACAGGGATAAAGGAATTAAAAAGTTAGAAAGAGATATGTGGGTCTAGAGGAGGGACAGAAGAAAAAGCTTATTTTGCTGAAATAAAAAGTGGAATGTAAGTTTCGTCAGGGAAGATGTTATCTCTGTTTCGCTGCTGCATAAGTGTACCTTAGCAGGGTGCAGCACATAGTAAGCCCACAGAAAATATTCTTTAAATGAATCAATCGATTCAATCTCAATTGTTTTTGCTTAGTAAGTGTGGATGAAATATGCTGTTTATATTCCCGTCCCTAATGTTCACCAAATACAATAGAATTGCATTATTTTGTTGTAGCAGTGATTCTCCATGGATACCAATTTGGCAGGAAATACAAAGAACAAAGATCATGATAGCAGGGTTTGGAAGCTCACACGCCAGGTGGGGAATTAAAATATCCCAGGGTCAGATATTCTTGCCAACAAGCTGCCTTTGTATGAAATACTTACACTTGATCTAATCTTTCTAGTTAGAAATAATCATTTAACTTTTTTAATGTAGTTGAGTTTTGCATTTAAAAAGTTTTTAAAATTTTTCCCTTAAATTCTTTTATTGGTACATTTTAGGTATACAAGACGTGTACATTTATCACTGGGTGCTTGTACCTGTACATGATGTATCTTGGTTCTTATTTTTCCCCATTCCCTGTGCTCCCTTCACCCCCCCCACCCTTCCCTATTTACAGAGACTTTGTTTCCATTTTTTTCCCTTTCTCATAATTTTTCCTTTCCCTTCTTTCCTTTCCCCTTCCCCTCCCACTTCCCCTACCCTTTTGGACCTTTTCTTCCTATTTCACATTATCAATTATTTGTTTTAATCATTTTAATCCTTATTTACATTTTCAGTTTCTCACACCAGAGAAACTATTCGGTATTTACACATTTATGCTATTTATTTCACTTAAGAGTATGGCCTCAATATGCATTTTTAATAGAATGAAAAATGTAGAAACATTCAATAAAATGGTTTCCTTATTTGAAAGACATTTTAATGATGGGGATAATAGCTAGCTTAAAAGTAAGAAAAATGAGTAGTAAAATAAGTTTTGCAAAACTATGCCTGGAGAAATACTGAGCACAGCACATGCCTAAGCAACCTTTAGATGGCGATTGGTTAAGGGGATTTTTTTCACCAAGAAAAGTCTGTCTGTAGAAGGTGACGGCTCCTACAAATAGCCCAGATTATAGGGCTTCAGAAACCTGTTTCATGTGATTTTTGTATGAAGGTTTTAATTAAATATATTCGGGGAAGTTAGAGCAATCTTGAGCCAGAAACCAAAGTAAAAAAAATGTCTATTTTTTCCAATGACATTGAAAGAATTAGTTATTGTAGACATTTGAGGGTAAGGAAACCTTTTTTCTCCTTTCTTCCACAAAGACATAGTTTGATCTATATAAGAACTACCACTAAACCAAAATGAAAAGCTTATTCATTATGGCTGAAAATACTGATTATATCTCAGACAAAATGATACTGACCCGGTCTTTTTCTCCATAGCAATGCAAGCTGTTATTTTTTTTTTATAAAGGTTTCAGTCAATAACCATATATCTTCACTTCAAGTTGCACTTCAACAAAATTGAGTACTTCAAAACTATCCCCAAACACCATTAAGGTGATTACTACCTGCTTCAAAGACAGGGAAATAGAGATGAGGAGAAGTTGTGTGATTTGTCATGTGTCTTATTGCCTCAGAAAGACAGAAATACAAATGTTTAGGTTAAACATTGGGCAGTGTTCAGAAATTCAAACACTTTGATAAAATAAAGTGCTTATAGTATAAAATATAGTTATTTATTTAATAAACATGTTTTGAGTGTCTGCCATGTGGTAAGAAGATGGCTATCAAAGTATATTCAGCAAGAGAGATTCCTCCTAAATAGGATTCCATATCCAGGTAACTAAAATCCAGCACACTATACTATATATAACACTAGTTATAAACTAACATCAATTAGTATATTGAGAATCCTAAGAAATCCTGTACTAGACAAGCCTATTTGTCTTTGTTTAGCAGACTGCTTTTCATGTTTGGATTTTTTATATCTAAAGCTAATGATATTCTCCAGAACACTGATGAGTATACTGCTTTAGTTAGAGGATTTAAGAATGAATAATATAATATCCATGTCCTCTACGTTGTCTAATGAGGAGGTCAGACAAAAATATAAGTAGATATAGTAAAATGTAACATGTTATTTTAAATAATGCACAAAAAACTCTGATAATTTCCGAGAAAATTTTGTGAAGATGGTAAAATCATGTCTGCCTGTCAGGAATGCCATGGTTAGGGAAACATTTCAGCAAAAGGACCCAGGGTTGGAAAAAGAATCACACATGCATAAACTAACATACCTACAAATCGAATAGTGAGTGGATCTGAAAGGAAGTGTGTTGGGTAATAAGACTCTCCAGGTGCCTTTGAGCAGTAATTCCCAAGTACCTTGAACACTACACTGAGGAATTTGGATTCCTAATGTAGATAATGGGCAATAGTGGAAGATCCATGGACTGAATGAAGAAACTGTTTCCCAGAGGCTGATAAGAAATGGAATCAGAAGGGACCTGGAATAGCAAAAGCAATCCTGGGCAACAAGAGCAAAGTAGGAGATTTCACAATCCTGGACTTCAAGTTATATTACAAAGCTACAGTGATAAAAATAGCCTGATACTGGCACAAAAACAGACATGTGCATCAGTGAAACACAATAGAGGGTTCAGAAACAACCTCAGACACATGAAGCTATCTTTTTTTTGACAAAAGAGCCAAAAACATACAGTGGAGGCAAGATAGCCTCTGTAGCAAATGGTGTTCAGAAAATTGGCTGTTCACATGCAGAAGATTGAATCTAGACCCTCATCTGTCACCATGTAAACTAAATATGAATTAAAGATTTTAATATTAAAACAGAAACACTTAACTCGATGGAAGATAAAACAGGTGAAACTCTTTAAGACACTGGCATAAAGAAGTACTTTGAACAGAAGCCCAGCTTCACAAGAAATAACATCAAGAATCAACAAATGGGATCACATCAAATTAAAAAGCTTCTGTACAGCAAAGAAAACCACCAACAGACTAAAGAGACAACTTAAAGAATGGGAAAAGTTGTTGCCAGTTGTTCCTCAGACGGAAGACTTGTAACTAGAATATATAAAGAACTAAAAAAAAGAGACCCCCCTGATAAAAGACCCCCTAAGAAGTCAAAAAATGGGAAACTGAAATGAATAGATACTTCTCAGAAGAAGTTCAATGGCCAATAAATACATGAAACAATGTTCAGCATCTCTGGACATTAGAAAAAGGAAAAAAAAAACACCCCAAAACAAACAAACAAAAAAACACACTGAGATTTCATCTTACTCCAAAAGAATGGCTGTCATCAAGAAATCAAATAATAACAAATTCTGGTGAGGCGGGGTTGGGGGAGACCTTCCTTTCTTGTTGATGGGAATGTAAACTAGTTCACCCACTGTGGAAATCAGTATGGAGATTCCACAAAAGACAGAACTAGAAATTCCATTGGACCCAGCTATTTTGCTTCTAGGTATCTTTCTGAAAGAGTTAAAAGCAGTGATACATACATGTTTATTGCAGCACGTCTCATACTAGCTTAATCATGGAAGTGGCCTATATGCCCATCAATAGATGAATGGATAAAGAAAATATAAGATTTATACACAATGGAGTACTATTCTGTTGTAAGGGAGGACTAACTTGAGTGATCTGTAGGAAAATGAATGCATCTCCAGACCACAATATTAAGTGATATAAATCAGACACATACACATAAATGTCTATAGATAGTATAAACAGGGAGATAAGGGAGGGAAGGAGAAGATAAAAAAGAATTAAGATATATTATGTACATGTACCAACTCCTCACAATGTATGTAATCATTGTGTACTGCAAACATGTACTAATAAAATAATTTTTAAAAAGAATGGGCAGGGAGAGAAACATAAAGAACTGGTATGCATCAACAGCTCAGGTATTTTCAGTTGTTAGGAATGTATGAATTGCCTCATGAAAGGCTTGAGGTCTTCAGTGGGAAGAGTTACATTATCTAGAACATGCTTTTCTCATTTATCTGATTCTTTGGGGTTTGTGCCTTGAATTATTGTGAAGCTATTTTATAAAACCTCAAGTTGTAAATAACCGATAACAATACAGGTATCTCCGCATTATACACGTGGTTTTGCATCTGTTTGTAAATTAATTTTGAACCCACATCTACAATATATATGTTTTGGAATGGTCTTTTGAACTAGTTTAAATGTCTTACAGATTCCTTCATTAATCAGTGAGTAAAATAAAATCTTGGGCGTGTGCCCATTAAAAAGAAGCCCAAGGAGTTAACATATTTGCTTTGTAGTTTTGTTCACATGTAAATTCCTCTTACTTTGCCAATTGTTTTTCCCACCAATACCTTCTCTCCTTTGAGGAGCTCCAGAGGAGGAAGCACCTGGCCAGCACCTGACTCTCACATAGCTTCAATTCAAATGGGTTGCCATAGAATCTCCGTCAAACTATTTTTTTAAAAAATGGTTTTAACATTGGAAGGGATGGTATTAACTTAGAATCTGGATGCTTTCTGGAAGTAAGTAATGTGTAAGTTTTCCTAAAAGTTTAAATGTTCACAGAGGTTTAGAGTATCAGCAAAGAAATATTTACATTTTCAGGGAACTTGAATTTCTCAAACTTTAAGGTTTCCTTATCTTTACTTAAACACTATGAATCAGAGACCTGGTCTATTATGAAGTTTGCACATATTCATGTTTTGTATTACATTATTTCCTAATTTTATTTTATTTTCAAAGTTCTCCCCTTTCTTTGAATACAAAGTAGTTGCTCTTTGCTGCCTGAAACTTACATTCCTGAAATTCTTTCCATATATACACAAGTATCTATTCCAGGATTCTGTTCCCTTGTTTGAGTAATTCCTTGGAATACGCACTCTGCTGAGCAGTCTCATCAGGCTATTGCTCTACTGTGGGAGAATCTCCATCTCTGAAGGGAAGGGAGAAAGACATCTGAAACCAATGATGTAGATTCCGGGAGTGTCATATGTGTTAATATGTTTCAAGGTAATTTAAATAACATCATTATCATAATTAAAACCCCAAGTTTCCATTTCAGGTTAAATCAGAGAGTTTTCTTTCCTAGCTAAGTTGAAAATACTAAGCCACAAATGTTTTCTCTATATGTATCATCTGTTCCTTCTGCCAGCTGACTCTAATCACTAATGCATGTTAGTTACCCACACCCACCCCTGCAAATTAAGTGCTTCTTGCATAGGTAATTTCAAAAATGTCCAAAAGGATCTAATTATGCTGAAATTTTAAAACCACCATATTTTTGGTGTTAGGTACCATTACTGATATAAATCAGATCTAAAATATAATACTTTTTCATTTTATTCTGATTTTTGTGCTAGAAACCTGAGAAATTAGAAATGCTATTCTGTCAAACAGTACCTAATTTTATAGGGATTTTTGAAATGAATTGAGTTACTGATTTACTCCTCTTTATATTTTAACAATTTCAATATTCTCTTTATCCTGTATATTATCATTCATTAAAGCACTGTCAAAATGAATCAGATAGAGGTAACCAACCTATTCATCTGGGTTTTTTTTTTTTTTTTGTACCAGGGATCGAACTTGGGTCCCTGTGCTTGCAAGGCAGGCGGCAGAACCACTGAGCTAAATCCCCGACCTGAGTTAACCAACCTAATGCACACATTTCCAAAGATAGAAAAGATTGGGGATAGAATAAGCATGCCTATTATGTTACCTGCAGTTTGGTAAGTGGGACAGTTAAATCCAGTTGTTATCCTGTGTTTGCTGTTGTTCATGTTGCATGTAGAATTCTGGTATTCAAGAGCAGCATCCTAAAAATCAAACATGGAAATTCTGAACTCAGAAGTCTTTGCAACTCCAGGAAGAGTCAGACGTGTGGCTTATTTTTTTAAAAATTAAATAGTAGATTATCCACTGATTGCAGTAATTTTAAAAAATCTTTTGAGGAATAGGCTGAGTATGCATAAGTATAAAAGGAAGAATAAGTATTGAAGTTTATTGTATTACTGCATGTTTCCAGCCCCTTAAACAACCAATTTTCTGTATCTTTCCTGTACATTTGCTGCTTTCTGAATTATCTATAACAATAGTGATAATAAGTGCAATAATTGGTAACATTTTTGAACATGAAATATGTTTCAAACATGAACATTTATATCATCAATAAAACCAGAAATACCTCCAAGATTTTAAGTGAGTAAATGGTAGAATGGTAAATAAAACAATTTCAAATATTAGAATACATTTACCATGATTTTTAGCAGTGCCTAAATTTGTAAATCATTTCTATTTATTTCTTTAAAACTATACAACATACTGCTCATGTATTGGTCCCTATCTGCAATGTTTAAGATGATGGCAAGAACAAGACTCTCACAAGAATTTGTGAAGCCCACTTTCCACACTTTACCTCCTTCCCCAAGAAGCCACTGTGCTCTACAGCAATGGAGCACGAATAACAGGACGAAGGCATTGCAGTTTCAAGATCAGGGCTTTGGGACTTCTTCCACTGATGAGCTGAATGATTTCAGATAATTAACTTTGTAAAATCCAGTCCTGTCACTCATAAAGCAAGGATAAGAACCCCTTCTGATAAAAGAGATGTTTTCACCATTACCTAAGATATTCCATACTACTCTTGGACTAGAGTTAGTGCTCAACAAATCACGATGGACGACATGAAGCTGTCAAGAGCTAATCACACCAGTTTTGGGCTCAGATAAAATTTACTACAAAGTCTTCTTTATATTGAATTGTAATATCGCCATTAATTTCTTTTTTTGATCTTTTATAGTTTTTCCCCTTTTATTTCACAAAAATCAAAGAATGTTTTTCATAAAGCATTCAAAAAGGATTAAAATCTTATGTCACTACACTTCACAAACTCAGTAGTTTAGTGAATATTTTTATTTACTTTTTTTCTCTTTTAATCATCACATATATATATATCTCCTAATTCAGTGCTTTACTGTACATAAAATCATATATGGCTCTTCTCTTACTTGCTTTTTCTTAAGTATATTAAAGATTCTATGTAAGGCCATATGAACCTAAATATTTTATTATATTATTTTTAATAATAAGCTTTTTAGTATAGATTTATAAAAAAGTATCAAAGATAATACAGAAATCCTCCATGTATTCCTTACCCATCTTCCTCCATTGTTAATGTCCTATATGACTATGGTACAGTTGTTAAAACTAATAAACCAATATTGGTATTCTTATTAACCCTAAGTCCATACAATGTTTGTATATTCTTAATTATTTAAATAACACCCTTGTCCTGCTATGGGATCCCAACAAGAGCACAATAGGACAACAGTCCTGTCTTAGTAACTTTCTCATCATTACAACAGAATACCAGACACAGCTTCAAGGAGGAGAGGTTTATTTGGACTCAGCATTTAGAGGTTAAAGTCCATAGTCGGCTGGCTCCAAGGGAGGATGGTATGGCAGTGGATGTGGTAGAGGAGAATACTGTCGTTCACAGCATGCCAAACAGGAAGCCCAGAAAGAATCAAGGGAGGGGGGAAGGAGATACAGCCCTCCAGGCTACACCTACAATGACGTTCCTCCTTCAACCAGCCTTCACCTCTCAAATCTCATTTATCTATAAACTCACCAATGGACTAATCCACTGATAAGTATCATGCTCCCATTATTCAGTGACTTCCCAAAAGCCTCACTATGAGTGCATGAAGTGTTGGAAGGACATACAGATGTAAACCATAACGTACCACCCCAGGCCCCCAAAAGACTCATATTCATCCCTCTATACAAGACATCTCTAGTTCATCTCTAGGAGATACCAAAGTCCCAACAGTTTCAGCACTGCTGAAAGGTCCAAGTTCAAAGTCTCCTCTGAGGCTTAAGGCAAACTCTTAGCTATAAGCCCCTATAAAAATAAAAAGAAAGAAACTTTTGACATACAGTGGCACAGGATAAACATTCTATTCCAAAGGAAGAAAGAAATAGAGGCATAGAAAGGAACGGGACCAAAGCAAGACTGAAATCCAGCAGGGGAAACATTAGATCTCAAACTAATGTTCAACACTAGTTCAATACTCAGGCCAATCTGTGGCAAGATATGGATCCTCCCCTGCTTGGTTGAGCAGCTCCACCTCTACAGCACTGCGGGTGGTTGTAGCTTTCATGGCCTTTCTCTTGAGCTGACTTTGCTCACTCCTTGTGGCTTTCCTTAGATGTTGCATATTCCTGGTTTTTCTAACATCCTGGGATCTCCACTGCACTTTCAGCTTTACCCTCACATCTTGAACAGCCTTCTCAGGGGCAAACTGCCTGGGCTCCTAGGCCTTCTCCTAAAATCTAAGTGGAAGCCTCCCTGACCCCCACAATGCTTGCATTTCGCATTGGTGTAAAACCAGCACCACGTGTAAGATGCCAGGGTCTACCACCAACCGGAGCAGAAGCAGGCTTTCTTTAGTCTTGGCTGTGGAAATCTCTTGAGTGCCTAGATGGCTGAGCACTATGAACCAAATCCCAAGGAGCAAATTCCCTAGGTGGCCACTATTGTGAACATGGTGCCATAGACTTCTCTTCTCAAAGCAGTCTTTGTGATTTTGAGGCTGCAAAGGGTGAGTCCTTGATGTTTTTCACTTTCCATCAATGCATTTTCCCTATTGTATTGTTCCAAAGTACTAGGGTTCTTTTAAATGCAAATCATTTAAGCAACCAAGCTCTCCTCTGCTCCATCTTTGTAAGCTCCGACTTTACCAGAGGTGCCTTTCTGGCTAAACTCAAAACGTTTTGCATCATTCTGCTGGGCCATTTGCTCTTGATTATCAAGGTACAGCTGGCTAAAAGCCCCCAGTGGTAACCATGTCACCACCTCAACATTATGCTTCCTTGAAATTTCTTCAGCCAGATTAATTAATGCTCCGTCCTTAATCCCAGTCTCCCACAGTGTCTCAGGACAGGAGTAAAATGTAGACAAATATTCTGGCAGAGCCTAACACAAAAGCCTGGGGTTCAAGTACCAGTGCAGCCTTTCTTCCCAACTGAAACTTCTTTTTTTTTTTTGGTACTAGGGATTGAACTCAGGTCCTTGTGCTTGCGCAGCAGGTGGCGAAACCACTGAGCTAAATCTCCAGCCCCCAACTGAAACTTCTTAAGCCTGGTCTTTTCTGGCTATATCACTGACAATATTCTAGCCTTCGGAGCACTGACCAGAATCTCCTATTAGCTCAGCTCATCTCACAAAATTCTAAGACTGCTTCTCCAAGTGACATCTCAAAATCTTTTCAAACTCCTCCTGTCACGCAGTCCCAAAGGCTTTTGAAATGGTCAGGTAGGATCACAGCAATGACCCTACTTTTCTGTTGTAAAATCTGTCTTATTTTCTCATTGCAAGGATAGAATACTCAGCCTATGAATTCATGAGGCTTTATGAGGACATCCAGATATAAGCTGTAACAAATCCCCAACCTTTTGGTTACTAGAAACCAATTTTCCACAGCCCTGGGGGAAGGGATGGTTTCAGGATGATTGAAATCCATTGCATTTATTGTGTACTTTATTTCTCTTATTACATTGTAATATAGAATAAAGTAATTATTCAGCTCACCATAATGCAGAATCAGTGGGCGATCTGAACTTGTTTTCCTCTGACTAAATGGTCCCATCTGGGGATGATAGAGACAGTGACACCCAAAGTGTGTTGCCTGAATCCAGTCTATGTAATTTCATTTTGGTTGCTGGCTCCTTAGAAACCCTGCAAGAAGGAATCCTGATAAAGAGAGGCCGTGAGGTCTGTGATTGGCAGTGCTGTTGGAGAAGGACCAGCCAAGCCCTTTGGAACTCACAGCTCACCACAACTTGCCCTGAGTACTGGAAATGAAACTACATGACAGTGTTTGTCCTGCTGCATTTCAGTTTTTTGTTCCATTCCTTTCTACCACTCTAATCCTCCCTTTTGAAATTAGAATGTTTCACTTGTTTCATTGTATGTCAGTAGTGTTCCATTTTATTTTTTATTTTTCCAGGGGCTCACAACTAAGATTTTGCCTTAGGTCTTATCTGAAACTTTGAACTTGGACATTTCAGCAATGCTGGAATTGTGAAAACTTTAGCAACTCTCAGAGTTTACTCTTTATATAGATGTATTTTACATAAAGATATAAACATGAGTCTTCTGGGCCCAGAGGCAGAATATAATAATGTAAATCTAGAATGTCCCTTAAAAGGCTCATGAGATCAGAAATTGACCTTTTGTAAATTGATTGGATTATGGGGGTCTGTGGTTGACTTGCTGTTAGGAGGTGGTATCTCCTTGGAGATGAGTCACTGGGGTGTAACCTGGAAAGTTATCTCTCTCTTCCTGTTTCCTCTCTTCTCTCTGGGTTTCCTGGCTGCCTTGACATGAGCATCTTTTCTCTCCCAAACCCTTCCACCATGCTCTTCTTCTCTTAGAGCTAGTTGATTATGTGTTGAAGACTGTGAGCCAAAATAAACCTCTTACTCACTAAGGTATTTGGGTCATTTATTTTGTCCCAGTCATGAGAAAGTGACTAAGACCAAAGCTGATGTAGGTGATCGTACACTATGTGGGAGAGAGAAGTCCCTGACTCAGTCTTTTTCAAAATCGTTGCTAATGTTTGAAACATCAAAAATCCTAATATTCACTTGTTGCCTTCATAATCCCAGCCTGGTTTTGAGTGCAGCCACTTTATCTATCAGTCTGAATACAGTTGTCATTTTCTCTTGAAGTGATAGATTGAGTTTGTTGAGCAGGTTGACTATGTAACACACAAATTTTGTCACCAATATTGTGTCACTGAAATATGCTGTCAGTGCTGACTTTTTCTAAAAGAAATCTCTGGGTCATCTCTCATACCTCAAAAAGTTTAGTCAGTCATCTACCATTAGAAAAACATCTCGCTTCTGTGTATAAGAGAAGATGCATGCTCTGCATCCATCTCCTCACAGAGCTGCACAGACAGACATGATTTAAGAGCATGTACTTTAATGTGGTTGATAATTTTAGTCATTTCCCACAAAACACTGTTGAAATTGGATACCATTTTCTGGCAACCCAGCATGTCTCTATAGATGATACAGTGTGTAGGCTTATGCTTGGAAGTGACCTCATTGACCCAAGTAGTGAAACCAGAAAGCCTTCCAGTGGAAGACAGCTGTTCTGTCTGTATATATACTCACACCAAATGACCAATTTAGTTATCCTGACATGTAATCATTCAGACTTGAATAATTCTGCAGCTGTGGTGTTGAGTGGCCACAAAAGTGCACATACCATATCCTTATGAACATCTTCCTGAACAATATATCCCCAACAATAAAATAAATAAAACAAGCATTGTTGCTTTGTTGTCAGCATTGGTAGACCCCAGTTTGTCTAATTATAGGGCAAGCCAAAAGGGAAACATGTGGCACCTTTTGAATTTCAGTCTCCCCTAAAAGTTCAGGACAAATGTCCTTTGAAGCAGGCAAGATAACTGTTCACCAACTGTAATGACCTTCTTAGCTTTATTAATGCACTTAACTACCAAGAATTATGCTGTCATTGCAGACATATTAGATGGAGTAATGATCTTCAGTAATTGTTTCCGTTCTTTGTGTTCACATTTTTTTTTTTCTTTTGAAAAACTCCAAAATCTGGTCATTTAATGCAGGATGCTTGGTCTTTACGTAGTAAAGCAATTCTAAATGTTTCATGGCTCTGTTGGATCACCAGTCACCACACATAATACAAAACAGTCTTGGAAAATGTGAATCACCTGTTGGAATGAACCTATAATTTGAGTAGAAGTCTTGGTATTTTCTTTTGAATGCAGCTTTCCTTTTGTTGGCAGTCTTAGTCTTCTTCTGTGTCATCATTAAGTCTTTCCCCTTTTTCAAAAAATCTCTCCAGTAATACTTATTTTTTACTCATTTTGGTCAGGGTAGCTTGTGAGCTTAACAGAACTGTGACTGAAATAACTATACAATGTGGGAAAGAGGCATGGAGAGAAGTTGTAAATAAAATAATGGGCAGGCCACATGCAGACTAAAATAAGTGTCAGATTCTGACTTAATGACTGCCACCAGATGCAGCTGTACAGTTGAAGTGGATCAACCCGCTTGCCACTCTAAACCCTGACACCAGATGTAGTTTGTCACTTGGTACTCACTGATACAGTTTTGATATGCGTCTGCAAACAATTGATTTACTATGGTCTCTGGATAATGTCCCGGCTAATGTTAATTTTTATTTCCAGCTGCTCTTCAGCGCTAGCATCACTACCTCAGCTCCCCCTCAGATCAAGCATTAGATTCTCATAAAGAGCATGCAACCCAGATCCCAAAATGTACAGTTCATAGTAGGGTTTGTGCTCCCACAAGAATCTAATCCTGCTTTTGTTTATCTTTCTCTCTATAAAATTACCTTTTTCCAACCTCTTTTTGTATCATAGTGTTGCCAGGACATCACAATGTACAGCTCACACTTATAGATTGGGGTATTGTGCTACTTGTTAAAAAGGTATATTTTTAAAGTCTGTAAGTATTCCATAGTATGAGTGTGCCATAATTTAGTCCACTATTCTCACATTTAGTCATTTTTCCAATTAAGACAGTGCTGAAACAAACATGCTGGTATATAGATTTTTGCATGAGTATATAAGTATTTCTGAAGAATGACATTATAGCCTCAAAAGGGTAGAACTGCTGGAGTAAAGAGATGTGTTTATTTTCCTCCTGATAGAATTGTGTCGAGTAGTAAGTCTTCAAAAGATTTTAACAATTTACTTGCCTTTGAGAGTTCATGGGTGTGATTTTTCGTTATGTCTCAAAAAACCCTTTTATTCTGTCACAAAACAAAACAAAACATTCTTTCAGATTTTATTTGAGCATTTTTAATTTGAATATTTTTATCTATTTTTGATAAAACAAATTATTTTTGTTTGTAGCCTGAGGGAGAAACATAACTTTATTAATTTTTCTACAGTCTCAACAGTTCAATATTTTTCCTACTGATCCAAAATACCATAGCATAAAATGGCTTAACACATACAAATAATATAAATGATCTATATCTATACATCTTTACCAATGCTAATAGTATGCTTTTTTAATTACTAGAATTTCTGATATATCTTTATGGGTATCAGGTACAGCAAGTTATATTTTTAAATTTCTTTTTCTTTTTTCTTTTTTAATTATATCAGATCTTACAGATGAGCACAGTCAGGTTGTGAAGTTCTATAAATAGAATTATTGTTAAGATTTTATTAAATTCATGCATTAATTTTGGGAAAACTAGCCACTTAACAATATGAAGTCATCCAGTTTAGGAACATACATATTCTCATCATTTGAAGTTCATTTATCTACTTCAATAAAGATTAATAATTTTCTACACCTACTTCATATATTTTTCCAGTTTTATTACAATATCTTATGTAGTTTTATAAACAACACAGGTGTCCATCTGGCTGAATTACTGAGCTCTCTTATTCACTCAGTTTTTAAGTGTATATTCATGAATTTTTCAAAATAATTATATCTTTTGAAAATAATATGAGCTTTGTCTCATCCTTTCCAATATTCATTTTATTTCTATTTCTTTTCCTTTTTTTCTTTTTTATTAAACCTTGGCACAGGGTTGGGCAGAGTGAATTATTTTATGCTTTAATTTTGCCATGATATTTTGCTATTATTATGCTTCTTGCTACAAGCTTTTTCCAGATTCTCTTTATCAATTTAATAGAACTTCCTTTTAAGATTTATTATTAATTTGAAATCAGAAATGGCAATTCAAATTATCAAAACTTTTTAACATTTTCCATCTTTTGGTTTTTCATGTATTTTAACCTAATGATTATCTTCTACTATCACTTTTAATTAGATATTCGATAAGCCTCATTGGCTGTAACACTGTCGATGTAGAGAGCTTATTATCTACAATTGAACTGCCTTATTTCTGCCTGGATGAAATGTATTAGTCTCCTGATGTACTTCTAAAGTACCTTCAGTAATACTTTATTTAATACTTTAGGGTTGATGCAATAACCATGGGTGATTTCATTAGGTCCTCAGAAGACTTTCCTTGTTCTTCTATCCATTTTATATGTTTTACTCATATTTAGTGCTTTATAAGGATTTTCTTGAAAAGCTTCCAGAACTGGTGTTTAGAGGCAAGTTGTTGACTGCCTTTTTAATTTCTTTTATGTGTACTAGTCTCTTCATCTCTTTTCCTAAGAAAATTTTAGGAATATATAGTTTTAAAAGATTATCCATTTAATCTAAATTTCAGACTTAGTCATATAAACTTTATACACAGTATTATCTTACAATATCTTCTATACCAATAGTTGTGGGTCCGGTACTACTTCCAATGCAGATTGTATGTGTGCCTTACTTTCTGGATTAAATATGAGACATTTGTGTCTACTTCAAAGTATGTATCTTTCCCATCTCTCCGTTTGTTATCTACAGGAGCTGTGACAAGTTTCCACAACTTGGGGTCTTAAATCACTTGAAATTTCTCTCTCTCTCTCTCTCTCTCTCTCTCTCTCTCTCTCTCTCTCTCTTTCTTGTACCAGGAATCAAACCCAGGACCTTGTATTTTTCAGCCAGGCATGGCACTACTGAGCTATATCCCCAGCCCAAGACATTTATTTCCTATCTGTTCCAAAGGTGTCAGCAGTACTGCATTCTCTCCAAAGGCTGCACTGAAAAATCCTGCATTTAGCTGATGGCAGCTGCAGTTTTGACTTGGTAGTGGGTCCATTAATCACTCCCTGCCTCTGTGGTCACACTCTCTCTTCCTCTCTTCTTCCTTAACTTCCTTCGTCTCTTATAAGTATATGTGTAAAGACATTTAGGGCCCACCCAAATAAATCAAGGCAAACTTCCACTCTCAAGCTCCTTAATTTAGCTGGGTGCACAGACACATTCTATAATCCCAACTATTAGGGAGGCTGAAGCAGAAGGCTCATGAGTTAGGCCAGCCTGGGCAACTTAGTGAGATCCTGTCCCAAAGTAAAATAACAAGGCAAGGAATGTAGCTCAGCACTAGAGCACTTGTGTAGCATGCACAAGGCCCTATGTTCAATCCCCTGTACTACCAAAAAATTAATTTAATCAACCATTTGTCACAAACAGAGACATTCACAACTTTTGGATTTTTGAGATTAGGGCATTTTTGCTATTAATCCTTCAGGGCATTCTATTTCTCATTTTCAGGTAGCTATAATATTTTTGACATTTTAAAGAAGGTTAAAAAAATTAGTCTGCTCCCAAACAACATTTAAGCTTTACATCTTTTGGCTGATATACTGACACTTGAAGTTAAATACTCAAAATAGAAATAGTATTAGCATTAATATGTCTAGATATATTGCCTGGACACAACATCATGTGCGGATAAGAATTGTTTGCTGCGGTGATAGGCAGTATGCTGGGAATACATCCTCTGTCTAATGTCACCATTCCTCTGCCACTTGGTATCTAGCATGAAGGAATTTCTTTTCAATTTTCCCACTAACGGAGCCAAAACCTCCAAATTCTCCTTTCTCGCTGTCATAGTGTGATGCATCAAACTGGGCACCATCGTTAGGGGGCTGCACGCTGGCTATCACAAGGTGGTTTTGTTCGTCCTATGTGTGTGTGCCCAGGACAAGTCGATGAATGCTGAAATCTTTCCCTTCTGGTCTGGTTACATCTGGAAGCCACTGTGCAGTTACGCTGGGCCACGCTAGAGCATGGGTCATCACCAAATCGTAAAGAAAAGGCGTGTTCTTTTCGCATATTTTGTACTCCTCATTGATCATACATTCTTCCACTGTCATCAAAACCTGCTTCCTTGTCAGCCACGGCGGCAGGAGAGCCAGGAGGACCCTGGGGCATGTCTTTATCCATCCTGGCTTACCCTCTCCTCCCCTCCTTTCCTATTTCTTTCCTGTGCTATGCATATTTCCTAAGCAAGGCCCTAAGTAAGCACCCAGCCACTGAACTGCATACCAAGGCCTGATTTCTTAGGTTTTAAATTTTTTTCTCTACTAAGATTCTTAATTGATTTCTTTCTGTTGGTTGATAAGAAGCACAATGCTTTCCTCAGCATGCTCTAGGGTTATCTAGAACCTTAATTATTTTTTCTAAAACAAGTTCTTCTGTCTTAAAAATCCCTCACAATTTACTTTTTTGCTTCATTTCTTTCTTCTGTCCATGTACCCAAATCTTTTTCTTTCACAGATTGTATCTTCATTTCTCTGAATATGTACTTGAGTAGTTTCCTAAGAAATAATGTGTTGGTGTCCTTTATTGTTCTAAAATGTCTTTCTGTGGCCCTCACAATTGAGTGATACTTTGCCCAGACACAGAATTCTACATTCAATCACTTACCCCAAATTTCTTGAGGCCATTTTGTGTTTGTGCTGCCCTGGAATAGTGCTTCTCATAGTACTGATTAAAAAGTAATGCCAGCCTGACTGTTGTCCCTTTAAAGGAGAACTTTCTCTAGTCTCTCTTCTCTTCTGGATAGTTTTTCCACCTTATATGTTTAATTCATATTATAAAAGTTTATGATAAAATTCTACTGCACACCTGGAGACCTTTTTCCATATAAGTTTTTATCACTATGCTGATTTGATGTTTTCTGTGGCCCACAGTTTATTATAGTTGTTATTAATCAGAAAACGAATTCATCAGAAGGATATTATACAGATACCAGAGTGGTCATTTCTGCAACAGGATTAGAAAGATATATTTAATATTTGTGCTTTCTTTCTCCACTAATTGTTTCATGATCCATTGTCTTTAGTAAATTCCTTATATTGTCATTGTTCCTTATGGAGAGATGACCCAATCCTCAATATTTAAAACACAAGCTGAGCCCTTAATGCCTATATTTATGTGGGCTGTCCATTTTCTTCTGTTAATTTTTATCACCAATCATTAATTCATTGGAATTGATTCTCCAAATGTCCCATTTTGATTGTTTTGGACTCAGTCTAAATCAAGCCTCTGAAATAATAATTTTTACGTATTGATTTAAACATCCCTTTAGGCTTTAAATCAGGCAACAAAAACTTCTATCTGTGTGTCTTTCCATTAAATTACAAGAATTACTCAACCACATATATTCTTTACACATCCTATTTTATTCAAATCACTTACATAATGATGGTAGTCTAGTTTCTCTTTCTGCAGGTTTGAACATATTCTTTTCTTGGATTTCAGTGTTTTTTCTTTTCTTTATTTGTCTTTTATTTTATTCTCTGTAGTGTATTGTTAGGGGGAATTGGTCTCTCATCAATAAACATTTGTTATTATGTTTACTTTGCACTATTCTTTTCATGGTAATTTCCTCAGCACTTAAATTCTATTATTCATTATCTACCATCCCCATGTTCCTTGTGCTCTTTGTCATATGTATAATTCCTGGAATGGATTTTAAATTTCTTAAGAATAAACACTACACTCTATTCCTACAGAATCTCACTATGGGAATACATTCTTGCTGCACTCAGAGGAGTTAGGGAAATATTATTCACATATTTAATGACATTGATCCAAAAAACACTTACAGAGTACCTGCTAGAGGTTAGCCATAGTTTTGAGAATTGGAAAGAATTAAATATACCACAGAAAGTCCCTGTCCTCAGGGTGCCTATAGTCAAATACTTTATTATATGATATCATATTATAGCTAAGTTTGAGTTGAAGTTATTTCATGCCACTACTAAAATTGTGCGCTTACCTATTCATTACTGTGTTGTGTGAAGAAAATGGGGAAGATATGAACACATAGACATAGCCCATAAAGGTACTGAAAATTTAGTGAAGACCCTACATTACGCAGAAATACAAGCAAACTCTGGGTCAGGGCTTAATGCTTTGAAGGGTAAACTTTTGGTAGCAGAAGCAACATCTGAGTTAGCCACAGGCTGGCAGATGGTAGGAGAATTTCTCTAGTCAAAGTTGAGGCACAGCTCTGCACTTTGGTCATTGAACCCTCTGCCTCATCTCAAAGCAGCTGTAAAAATCCTTCATATTTATTTCATGGAACTGCATGTGGATCTCATTGAATGGTCAGTTTCATGATTTTCAAGGACAAGAATGGACGGTCCTTGTCCCAGTTCTGAACCATCAGATCTATATACAGCTCCATGTGTAACTCTGGTCATACAAAGAATCTCTGGGGAGATTTATTTTTAACTCATTTTCTTAAAAATGAATTTCTTTCATTTGATATATTTTATTTTTGCCACATTTAAGTTGCCGTCCATTCCCTTGCTGAATTCTCTTCTGCATAAGCTGGCTCTCTTTCTAGGGCCATTTCCAAGACCATAAGCTCTTCCTGATCTCACTTTTGTTTGAAAATAGGCTTACAAAGCCACTAGAGTCATAACTGAGGAAGGAATTTTTCTTTCTTTATAAAAGTCTGCCTGTGCCCCCTTATAAGCCTAATGAGCAAATAAAGTCTTGGATCTGAGTTGTTTTAAGAAAGCTTAAAAGCATTCTTTTTGGCTAATGTTCAAGGTTCTCTTTAAATATCTCACCACAAAGTCTCCTGACTACTTCTCTTTGTGGACCTAAAATTGCATGTTGGGAAAATATGTATTTTCATTTAAAATAAAAAGGAGCACACAGTGAAAATTTTTTGTCTCAAGAAGCTTGAATTACAAGCTTCCAGCTCAAACTTCTTCTGAAGTTTTAATTCCTTTCTTTTTGTAAAGAACACAGCACCAAGCCATATAAATATCCATTATGTGGAAATATGGCTGATTCAAGCATCAGTAGCTTTTACCTTAGAACATTTGGAAAAACAATAAGTATTATCCAAATGTATCCTATAGTTTTTACTGAGACTAAGGCTCTATAATTTTTAAAACTTTTATAATGATGCAAACTGAAAATAAGTAAGCAGCAAGAAAATAACAGAAATGGAACCTTTGAAATTATTTGGGGACTAATTACTCAATTTCAGAAATACAGCAACATCAGTATTTGAATCATTTTCTTCATTCTTACAATGTTTCTTAGAATCCTCACATAAAAAGAATGAAATGGAACTAACCTAAATTTAAGCTCATTTTTTGACTTGTGTGCAAGTCTGATAAGGAGCTTGGTGAGAAGGAGATTGAAAATAATTCAGAGACTTAATGTTACCTACAGATGTGAAATAATTCATGCTCTTCTCATTACCTTAGAAAACAGGAAAGCTGCATAAATTATCTCAGGACACTAGCTGCCTGTTATATAGAATCCTACATATTTCCTGCAACCTCAAGAAAGCATAATCCAGAGTATATGAGAAATAAGACTGTGTGTTCAAATTAAATTTAATCCCAACAATTTAGCAGTCCTTGAAATGTAACTTTAAAAATCTTTTGAGAAATAAGATAACTGTAATTTAAAATTTACCTAGCATCCTTCTCATATTCCTCTGTAAAATGTAGGCATTTTCTATTCCTTCAACTTAACCTTAGCTGACCCAAATTTCAGTTCAATGGAAAGTGAATGTAAGATAATAACTGACCTTTGTATATTGTTTGAAATTTTATACATTTTTATAACATTCCATTTCATTTTCTCACAAATCTTTTTTGTAAAATGTTATTATTTTACAGTGGTAAAAATGAAGTAAAAGAGAAGATAATGTATTTGCCCAGCTAGAGGAGCAACTATAATATATTCAACAAAAGAAATTCATAACCTATGCTTTCGGTAGCAATAAAAGATAACAGTTACTGATTATTATATGGCAGGTACTATACTGAGCACATATTGTCATTATCTCATTTAATACTTATGAGAATTTCTGCAGTATGATTATTTTCCCTTAGCAGATAAGAATACTGAGCCCTGAGGAGTTCCCTACCTTGCCACAGCTGTTTAAAATAGTAGAGCTAGGTCTCACATCAATGAAATACAAAGGTGTTTAATTTTAAGGTGTTTATTCTGGATTCAAGAAAGGGTGCTGACAAGTGTTTTACAGAAGATGTTCTTCATATGTCTTACTTTACCAAGCTTTGGTTGTTTTGAAATTTTCCCCTTTCTTTTTTCATTCTCTACAAATAGCCACAATATGGCAAAGATGGATTAATTCATATCCTTATAGGTTGTTCTCCCTATTCTCTGGAAAATTGTGTTCTTTTGAAAAAAATCTCATAGAGCGGGAATAGGTTCTGTACAGTACTTAGATTTAAACCTGTTGCTGGCAAGTTGATCTTTGTTTAAAAATGGGTGAGATAGTTGACCCTGCTAAGGATTTCTTGCTTCCAACCTACCCCACAACTGAATTTTGAGTTGTTTTTAAACTGAATTTCTCATACCTATCCCCATTAAAAATATATCGTAGCACTCAAGGGTTTCTATGATTTTATTCACAGTTGGAAGCCTACCAAGGAAATTTCCAATTCAGATTCTAATCCTATTATAAGATGCAGGTGGAACAGCTGCAGTGGTGATACGTTAGAATCATTTGAATATTTGGAATGTTGCAGCTCCCTAAAATACACAGCCTTATTCCTAGCCTAAGTCAATATAGTCATCAGAGTTATATTATGTGTGAAACTGCTAAATTTTTTTTTAAAAACACTAACCATTTAAAAAGAACATTCTCTTCCCATCAATTTATTCTCATCTCAGTATCTCAGTACCCACTCAGAGGTCTTAGGTAGAAAGTAATTTTGTTGGTAATATATTTTCATGCTTGATGAAATATGTATGTTCATGTGTATGTATATGTACATGTCCATATACAATACCTATAACAATAACAGTAACTATATATATATTTATTTATTAAAAAGTAAAGAAAATTTATGAATGTAAGATATTATACTTTAGAAATCAGTGATTATTTAAAAGGAGATATCAGGAATCTGAATAAAATATAGGAAAATATTGTATTTAGGGTTATAATTATTATAGAAGATCTCTTTTGGCTTCCTAGCTGTGATCTTTTGTATAGATTTTTTTTTCTCCTAGAGGCAGAGAGTAAAGTAGGCACTGATAATTTATTTAAGTCACCAAAGCTTCAAATTTATAAAAAAATCTTATTTTTACTATGTATTGCCAAACAACTTGTGCCTAGTATGAGGAAGTCCATGTTTTTCATTTGGCCATAAGTACATAAGTTTATACTATATCTGCTGGATGCGTATTTTGCTTCTAATACAGGTAAAATATACTAATACATTTATATTACTACTCAAAATATGGATAAAACGGTTAAATCAAGTTTGTGTATATTTTAATGCACAGCTAAGGAGATAAAATTAATCATTGAATAATTTTGATCCACTTATAGAAAATCTATGTTTCATATTAATTTATTAACTTACTTATTCCCCAGGCATTTCATGAGAACATGCTGGTGCCAGGAACATACTAGGCAGTATGGTAATATATGCACTTATTTTTAATAAAACATGAAAGAGACTGAATTCACCTTAAAATACTAACAGATATGTTCAGTCAGGCCACATTGCAATACATAATGTCATTTCCTAAACTCAGGCAGAGTTATGTTTTTGTTTTGTTTTGCTTCTTAAGGGATATTTGGTTTTAACTTATGTACTTAATTTGAAACTAAATCACACTGATGAGGTATATAATGACAATGTGGAATCATCCTGAAGGTTTATCTCAGAGGCAGTGCAGAAACCTGACTGAGGCATGATTATACTCATGAAATGCTGAATCTATTCTGAAACTGTGACCTCATTTCCACTAAAATAGATCTCCATTCCACAAAATCCCTGTGATTCAGTGACATCTGTTTAATCTACCATGACATTTGAATATGAATATGTACACTTTTTTATATGCAGGTCAACAATGCCCTTCTTTTCCTTGAAGGTTCAAGTTTCCTATGTGTGATTAGTTACGTCAGATCACTAAGAATGCTCTATTTTGAAAGCTGTTGATTGACTTATCATTTGTGTATGAACAAAATTTTGTTTAAAGAAGTTCTTGTCTCAAAATAAAAAAAGGGGGGGGATGGGATTGTAGCTTAGAGTAAAGATCCTAGGTGCAATCCTCAATGCTGCAAAAGGAAGAATGAATGAAAAAGGAAGAGAGAAGGAAGGAAGGAGGGGTGGGAAGATGAGAGACAGAGAAAGAAGTGAGGGGAGGGAAGGAGAGGGGAGGGGAGAGAAACTTGCTGCCCTAAGCTTATATAGCAGGAAAAGAAAAGGAAGGAAAGGAAAAAAGAAAGAAAAGGAAAAAAAGAAAAGAAAAGATCTCATACTTTATCTTGCCTTCTTCAAATAGCTCTTGAACTAGTAATGGAAAGGAGCCAGGAGAGAGGAAATTTGCTCCCTGGTCCACTTGCTCTTACCCATCGCATTATAAATCTAATTTGGGGACTTGACAGCATAGTCATCTGATGAATGATGTACTGAAGCATGGGGATCACCAACCTTCTCCTTTGACTTAAATCAACTTAAAACTTCAGTTCTTCTTTTTTTCATTGCAGGTACTATTTATAGTCCCAGAACTAACTTTTTTACTAAGCTTCAACAATTTAGTACTTTTTAGAGAGAAAATAAAGTCCTATGAGTTGAATGTAATTTATTAGAAAGTCACATAAAACTTTGTTGTGCTATAACCACCAGGTCAATCCACATCCTGGCTTTAATGGTTTAAACAAAAATTTGGATATTTTTTGTCTTTGTCATTAAATGTATTACTTATTATCCTATCAAATTCCTGATTTTCTTCATTATATGTTACATTTATCATATCTCTTTGGAGTACCTGTGTTTATTATGCTGTTTTCCCAAGTGTACATTGTATCTATAGGGCACCATGTGTGTAGTAGCATAGCACTCTTCAATCCTGACTGAACAGTAGAATCGCTTGTATATAAAATATAGATCACTGACCCCTTCAAGTTAGTTTTGCAAAAGGATCATTGAGTCTTCAAATTTATTTCTGTATGGTGGAAGAACTGTAAACAAATGTGTAAAGTGATTTGTTGCAGTGACTGTGATATTTAAGAGTGATATAGCATACAAAAAATATTAACTGAGTCTAGAAAACTTACAGGAGTTTGGGATCCAATATGATGGAAATGTTATTATTTTAAATAGAGGGAAAATACCTTTGAATTTCACCCAAATAAGACTCAGGAAATATAGCTCAGTGCAATGTGTGGCCACTGATTAAACACTGGTTTGAATAAGCATCTATAAAGTATATGTTTGGAGACAATTAGTATATTCAAAAAGGAATTGCATATTAAATAATAGTACACATTACTCTTAGTTGAGTTAAATTTGAAAATAATATTGCCTTATAGAAGAGAATGTTCTTAATTTTTGTGATCAAAAATACAATGTGTGTTTTAAGTAGTTTATTTCCATGAAAGACATACTGCCATTAAGCTCTCTCAAAATACTCCTTTCTTCAAACACACTTATCCCACTATTCTTGCCACTTTCTGAAGCAGTTCTGAAGTCCTCTTTCATGTGTATTTAGTTGCACTCTTGTTGCTTCTTCAGTGTCCTAAATTGATGCAAAACAATCACCTTTCATGGTTCTTTTGAACTGAAATAGAGCCTGAAGTCACACAATATCAGACCCAGTGAATAGGGTGGATGAGTACACTGTAATGATTTTGTGAGTCTGCCTTTCCATTGGATAGCACTAGGCAGTAACATTCACAGTATTTTTGATCCTAAAGCCACCAAAACACTTCCCAGACTGCTTCAGAAAGTGGCAAGAATGATTTGATAAATGTGTTCAAAGTGAGGGAGGGTATTTTGAGGGGAATTCCTGGCAGTGTGTCTTTTACTGTCATATATTTTTAAAATTTAAACATTCATCATAGTTTTCAATCACTCTTGTACATGAGATATGGAAACTCAGTCTAAATTTATTATACTTCCTTGTCTCTTGAAGTGTGTAAAATTAGAATAAAATAAATGTAAAGATATTTGTATTGATAAAGTCAAATAATTTAAAAGGGAAAACAGAGAAAATGATGACATATGTCAAAAGTGAAGAAAACAACACTCTACAGTTATGGCTCTAGGCATTGATTTCATCTATCTCAACTCACCCAGGCATATTTGCTTTCAAAATAGCACATAATTTGTTTTAAGCCGTCCGCTATATATACACACGTGTTGTAAAAATATCTGGCAAATGGTTATCAAATGTGGAATGTAGGTGGTGAACGTGTGAGTGTTTATTGTACTTGTCTTTCCATTTTCCTGTATATTTGAAAATCTTTGCAATAGAAGTTTAAAATATAAAGAACTCTGTCTAAAGATAGTGATCACTGGAAATTTCCTTGATGTTAAAGGAGATAAAGGTGCATATTAATTAATAAACTGTATTCTTGTTTTTAAGACACTTGTCCAATGATTCAATATGTAACAGACACATTTTTCTATATGATGGCATATAGAACCTATTAATATTTCTACAGCACACTGTATGTAGCTTGGAGTAGATTTGAGACATCTGTTTGGAGCTTGGAAAATACTTATATATATATATTTTAAATTATATTTTCTTTAAACAATTTTTGATAGGAAACTGAAATAAATATTAAATATTGAATTTGTGTAACAAATCCAAGTAAAACCTACAAATGAGAAACTTGAACTTCTGCCATTAACTGAGCATTGTCCATTCTATTTCCTTTATTTCTTAGTCCCCAAATGCATCACTGATAATTTCCATGGAGAGTTGTAAAATAGTCCTACAATTGAGGCATTTTGACTTCAGTTCCTACAAGAATGACCTTATAACTTCTTGAGCCCATTCCAAAACTATTGAACTACCACTATTTGAACTAAATTCAAGAAGTAACTTTATTTTGCATTTCTAACATTAAAAATGTTTGTCATTTTCTGTGCAATATGTATATATTTGCTAAATCTATTGCTATGTTTGCAAATAAAGCATTTAAGTCTGAGAAATCAGAATTTATCCAGCATATAAATACAAATTTCATTACGTTGCTTATTTAGTGTAACATTTTTAAAGTTTTGATCACCATGTTTGTTGTATAAATTTTCATCTTTAATCAAAAATTGACGTTAATTTTATAAATATCTTTGTGAAACATACAGATTGAATATAGGTATTTAGGGAAGATGTCATTATAATAGCAGCCAATTTATTTAAAAATATTCTATATTCTTGAAAACTATGTGCAAATCATATAAAAGAAGGAAGCATGATAGGTAAAATAATATTAGAATATTCATTATTCTTTGATAAATTGTTAACATTCTAAAAATTCACAAAAGACAAATACTACTTTTAATCATCATAATAGTCTATTTTTCATTACTATAATGAAGTACTTGAGGCAAAATTACTTGATAAAGAAGAGAGCAGTTTTAGAGCCTGAGAGTCCATGCATAGGCTCTTGTGAGAACGTCTTGACTGTATCACCCATGACTAATGGCAATGGTGGAGCATTTAATGGAGGAAGAAATCACAACTTCATCTGGGTCCCAGGGAGCAATTCAGGGCTTGCTTTTGCAACAGGTGGCTTTTCCAAGAACTCAGTGATGGCACAAGAACCACCTTAATCCCTTCCAAGAACAGTTCCTCCAGTGACCTAAGGATCTACCGTTAGGCCCTCACCTCTTAACCGTCTTACAGCTTTTCAACACAGCCACGAGGGGTACTGAGCAACTGACAGAAACATTGTGGGATACATTGTAACCATATTCAAAACATAGCTATGGTAAATCTTGAACACGTGACAACATAAGTGCTTAAAGTTCATTTTAATACATTTTATTTCAATTCATGCATTGTAGTTTTTCAAAAATAAACTTCTTTTGTCATTATGAAGTATTTTTGTAAGCTTAGCACATCATTGACACTCTGTGTGCTGCCACTCTTCAACTGTGTTCTTAGTCTAGTGAAGATTCATCCAGGGGAGAGCAATGCAGTACATGGAGGCCCAGAGGAGACCAGCCAAGATTTGGTGGGAATGTGGAGACCAGAGAGGCTCTGAATATGCCTGCATGAGCAGAGTTGTCATGAACAGGGCCAGGACTGGAAGGTTTTGTTTCTTTCACCTTTGACGTCTCATTTCTTTCTCTTAAATTATTTGACTTTTTTCAATAAAAACATTTCTATATTTGTTTTATTCTAATTTTACATGTTTGAAGTGATAGGAACATACAACAAATCTAGACTGAGCTTCATAACTAACTCTATAGGCCAGTGTTATTTGTACAGAAACCAAAAAAGTGTTTGGGTGTCAGTGGGCAGGTCCCCATGTGCATGCCACAGTCAGCAGAGACACTGGTTACTTCAGATTTGTTTTTTTCCTGATTCCGTTTACTCCCAAAGGTAGTTATAAACATTTCTTAGGCTATGTTCTTTAAAATACATTATTTTATCTGACCATTTTTTCTAGAACAAACATATTCAATCATATTAATAGGAAGCTTATAAATGCTTTTGGTTTGAAGCAGCTATTTTGTATGGAGGCTTGTTCTCACTGCACATGACCAGAATGACGCTATAATTTTGTTATTCCTTACAGCCTTCCACTGCCGAGGAAACCCAATGTACTGGAGCAGTATGTCAACAATAGAGCATGCCCTTTGACCTTTCCAGTTGTTGCTCTTCTTGTGATCTCTTCTGTGGCAAACCTTGCCTAATGAAATCCTGAGCATATCTAAAATTGTGGTGCCAACTTTTGAAGGCAAAAAGTAAATGGGACCTGATTGTAGGATAAACTACTAAGGATGCCTCATTAAAAAAAATTTTGCCTAGATTTGTACTAGAAGTAATACATTCAACTACCCACAAATCCATTACCCTTTTCTTATACTATTGTCTGTTCTAACTTAATGAGATGTTTTTGGGTTTCCAAAGAGTTAGAAGGCATAACCAAGCCTTCATTCAATTTTTAACATTCTGACAAAATGTAAGTCATGGTGGGGAGCGGATTTTACTTCCAGTTCTCACTTATTTCTACTTAGCAGGACAAAATGAGTTGCAGATGGACTATTGATGCTGGAAATGACAGCCAGAGGCCCCTGTGAAGGAGACTGCAAGTGTCAGGCTCTTGGTGATTGTGAGCAGGTCTCGCATGAAGGCTTTAGTCACTCGCATGCTCAGAGAGCATCCAGGCCACCAGGACAGAGCCAGCTCCAGGTCCCTCACCCTCTTCCCCATCTTACTCCTCCTGCTATGAGATGTTAGTGGCAAACTTCGAGTAGGGAGAAAGAAAAACTTTAGGAAAGACTGAAAGGAAGCCTGTATGTTCCCTCCTCTAGCTAGCACAAGCCGCCAAGCTAAATGGCAGTGAGGGCAGGGGAAAGGGTCAATCTCTTTCTGCAAAGGAGGTTGAACATCTTCGCCATCATGTGGAATGGGCACTACAATGGCTGAACTGAGAGGGACTAGCAGAGCCATGAAGCCTGCTTTCCATTTCTAGTCCCACAGAGGAGACCAGATGGAGCAGAAGGGGATAAAAACAAGTTGCGATAGGGTTATCCTTCACGTGTCCTATAAAAGTTACATGACACATCTGTGGTCACACAACTGCAAGGATGGTGCTGTACTTAGAATTTATGACTGGACTGCTTGATTTCTGAATCTTTGTCTGATCCAGTCCAGCCACCTGAGATGAACTCAAATTGACATGGGTCTAAGAGAAGTTAGAAAAAGAGATTTTTGAAAATTGAAAAGGCAGTCACTACACATTTTGATATGTTGCTAGGTTTTATTTTGAATATGTGGAAAAGTCTTATGATGGATATAAGAAGGCTATTGATAAGACTGCTTCACTCCCTAAATATGTCATCTAATTTATAGCTCATAATATGTAGTTCATATATTCTCTACTTTCATATACAGTACCAGTAATTCAACAGCAATGGTCTAGAAAACAAGAAATCTGAGCAAACTTGAATCCTAGTCTTTCCATTCATCAATTTTGTCATCTAGCTTCCTTGAGTTGTGATGCTCTCTGCTACCTACCTATTCTAAATAACTGCATTATAAATTAAATTATTAAATATTGTGTTAGTTACTTTTCTCTCCTTGCTAAGATAAAAATATCTGACCCTCAAAGTTAAAAGGAAAGGGGTTTATTTGGCTTAAGTTCATAGAGATTTCAGTCCATAGTCCGCTGGCTCCGAGACAGGGATGGCAAACAGACATTACAGAGGAGAAACAACATGGCACCCACAAGGTAGCAAAGGCAACAAGGGAGCTTAACAGAATCTTTTCGTTGCTTTTATCTTATTTAGACTACTTAGGGCAGATAGTACTCACACCCTCAATCCTAGCCCCCTCGGGCCTAACCCCACCATTAACCAATCACAGGATCTAGAATTAACTACCTCTGGAAGAGCATGAGGCTTTGGGGGGGCATCTAAACACAAACCATAAGAAATGTTTATAAAAGAATATAGTTATATGTAATTTTATGAATATATATGTATGTGTATGTCAGTCAGCTAGGGCTGCTATAACCAGATACCACAGGCAGGTGGCTTGAACAACAGAAATTTATTTTTTGCAGTTCTGGAGGCTGAGAAAACCAAGATCAAGGTTATAGCCAATCAAGGTCTTGGTGAAAGCTTTCTTCCTCATTTGTATAGCCGGCTTCTTCATATACACAGCCTCTCCACAGTGAATGAAAACAGAGTAGGGAGTGGGCAGGGAGAGATCAAGATCCCTCGAAGACCCTAATCCCATCATGAGGACCTCCAACTAATCTAATCCTAATAAACTTCCAAAGACCCTTTCTCTAATTCCTACCATTCTAGGCCTTAGTGCTTCCACATATGAATTTGGAGGGAATACAAGTATTCAATTCCTATGGTGTATGTACTATATATGTGTGTGTGGTGTGTAATAATTCAGTACCATAAATTTCTGCCTTTCAATTCAGGGATTTTTAGGAGAGCTACAATAATGAATGAGGGCACCTGTCTTAATAGAACTAACCAGGTCAGTTGTGAGGTGCATCTGTAGATTCTAAGCCATTATATGGAGCAGCATAAAGTAAGTGATAACACTTGTCTAAAATAAGTGGTATTACAGTGATAAAAACAGTATGGTACTGGCAAAAATAAAAAAAAAAAAAAACAGACCCAAGGATCGGTGGAAAGATTAGCAGATGCAGAACAATGCCAAACATATTCAGCCACCTTATCTTTGACAAATAAGCCAAACACTTTCACTGGAAGAAAGATAGACTCTTTAATAAATGGTGCTGGAAAAACTGGCTTTCCACATGCTGAAGATTAAAACTAGACCCATTTCTGTCACCATTCAATAATATAAAATTGAAGTATATCAAAGATCTAAATATTAAAACAGAAACACTAAATCTGCTAGAAGAATAGGTAGAACTCTTGAAGACATAGATGTAGACAAAGACTTTATGAACAAAACCCCAACTACATAGGAAATATTACAAAAAATCAACAACTGGGATCTCATCTTATTATAAAGCTTTTGCATAGCAAAAGAAACCACTTACAGAGTGAAGAGACAACCCACAGAGTGGGAAACATTTTTGCCAGCTGTTCCTCAGACAAAGGACTAATATCTAGAATATATAAAAAACAAAAAAATCAGACCCCCCAAATTTAAAGACCCAATCCAAAAATGGACGTCTGAAATGAACAGACACTTCTCAAGTGAAAAAGTAGAAACCGCAAATGATATATAAAAAAATGTTGAACATCACTGGTCATTTGAGAGATGCATATTAAAACAACGCTGAGGTTTCATCTCACTCCGGAAAGAATGGCTGCTATCAAGAAATCAGCCAACAACAATGCTGGCCTGGCTGTGGGAAAAAAGGAACCCTGCTTCATTATTGGTGAGAGTGTAGACTGGCGCAACCACTGTAGAAATCAATGTGGAGAATCCTTAAAAAAACTAAAACTAGAGGTTCCATTTGACCCAGCTGTTCTCTTTCTTGATATCTTCCCCAAAGAATTAAAAGCATCATATCATAGCAATATATGCACATCCATGTTTATAGCAGCATAGATTGTGATATTTAAATCTTGGAAAGAGCCCAGATGCCCATCAACTAATGAATAGATAAAGATGTGGTTTCTTTATACAGTGGAGTACTACTCTGCTATGAAGGTAGATACACGAGATATTTCTAGGAAAATGAATGTTCTTTGAGACCATAGTCTTAAGTGAAATAAATCAGACACATATGTTCAAATATCACATGATTTCTGTGGTGTGAGAAACCAAAAGTGTAAATAAATACCAAAATATATAATAGATATTGTGAAATAGGAAGAAAATTTTCAAGTGGGATGGGGAACTAGGGAGGGAGGAGAGGGAAAGGAAGGAAGGGAAAAGGAAAAGAAGAACAGAAGGAAAAAAAATGGAAACAAAGCTTTTGTAAATAAGGAGGGGAAACAGGATTGAAGGGAGGGTAGGGGAATGATGAAAAAAAGAATCAAGATATATCAGGTACAGGTACAAATTTCCTATGCTGAATGTTATCATGTATGCTTAAAATATACCAATAAAATTAATTAAAAATAAATAAAATGGGTGGCATGAAAGAGCAGCGTAAATATAATTAATTTCAGCAGAGAAGGTAAGCCATGCCTTCCTAAAGGATGTACCATTTCAGTGGGTTCTTGTAGTAGAAGTTACCAATGGTCCCCCTGACCTGTCTATCAGTAACATTCTGATGGTTTTCTGTGTTAGATCAGCCTATGCTTCATGAGCCATACCTGGTTTGCCAAGGGTGAATGCTGAGTAATTTAAATCAAGATTCAGCAATCTTTCTTTCATACCTTGCCTCTCTGAAGCTTTTCTAGATTTTTTTCTAGTTACTGTCCCACATAAGATTTTAATACTACAGATGTCTGAAAATATCTATGATAATACTATAATGTACAGTTCTCAGAGCTGTACTTCTTGTTCAACTCTCTCTAATTTGGCCACAGAAATTATAGAATCACTTTGTCCAAGTAATTAGTAGATTTTTATAGTACTTAGTAAGAACTTGCTTTTTCCAAACACTTTGACAAAATAGAGCTTATAGGCAACAGAAATTTCCAAAAACTTCTTTCCAGTCAAAAATACGTTACCATTTATATATTAGTAGACCCTGTGGAGGCTCTAATTAATTTTAACGATTAATCTTTTCTGTTCTCTTTTAATTTTCTAGAGTACTTGAAAGTATTGTGCATAAAGTAATATGTAAAATCAAGTACAGAATCTATATATGTGGATACAAATTTAAACAGTTCCTGAAATTGCTCGTCTTCCAAATGAAAATGCTGTAATAAGGAACACAGGATAAATAAAAACTGTTTATATCTACAGGAGAGCTAAGGGAAATTTTTGCTTTGGTCCTAGTTAAGAAGAAAACATTCCGATTGTAAGTTTCTCCTCTCCCCAAATCAAAACAAAACAACCAAACAACACTAACATTTGCAGTGTGGAAACCTTTTACTCTTTCAACGCATTATTTTATAAAGGGGTTTTCTACACTTTTTAGAAAGTCTTTTATGTGTTTTTGGTTGTTTCCCATAGTTTTGACACTGTTTCAACCTGACTTCAAAGGGATTCCCTAGCTTGAAAATGTAGGCATTTAATCCTTAAAAGGAAAAATCCTCAATAGCCCTGTTGGAGAATTGGGGAGGAAGTGTTTCACATATTCTCTGGTAAACGAAAATAGTTTATTTGAATGATTTTATGGAACTTGAGAGTTCATAATGCACATTAACATTAGCCTCTTCCTTTATTTCCATCAAAAATACTTTGGTTTTTCCCTTTTCATTGTATGAGACTGTTCTCAGCCTCCTTGTATCATGGGGCAGTATCTTTAGCATGTGGTGTCTATGGTATTCAGCCTCAGGGAATGACAGATGCCCCTCTCTGTGTCATTAAATTGTGCATACACTGAAAATCACACAAGGCAATGGGATTGTCCTTGACTTTTAAAAAGAATGATTGTTCTCAATTCATATTTATTCTCACCAACTCCATAATGTAAATTGAAAAAAATCAGACATACAAGCTTAAATATTGCATGATTTCTCTTATATGAGAAACCCAATTAATGAAGAGCAAAATAAAAGATAATTTCAAACAGGGCTATATATCATTTATAAAAGGGAAGGAGACTAAGAGATGGAGGGAGAAGGGAGAGAGGGGAGGGGAAAGGGATGAGAGAAAGAATTGAAAAGTATTATGTACATGTACCAACTGCTCATCATGAACTGAATTACTATGTGCTGCAAATATGTACTAATAAAAATAAAAATAAAAAGATAAAATTCATACATCGTTCACACATCATTAAACAAAAATGCTTTTCAAGTTGGAAGGACTTACTACAAGTAGAATTTTAAAATGCTTTAGTTTAAGCAAATGGGAAGAAACTAGTATATTGAAATCAGTTACATTTTATATTTTGAAAATGTCAAAATAGAGGAGAAGACATAGGGTCTCCAGATTTCCATAGCAAGCATGAAGTCAGAGAAGTCCTTGAAAAATATGACGTTACTCTGAATGAAATATAACTCTATATCACAAGATTTCTGCTTTCCAAACATTGCTAAAAAGTGAAAGCTAAAAGTCTTTTCTCTGTTCCACATTAATTATCTGAAAGTGAACATGAAGTAAGAAAGGCAGAAAAAGGGAAGCTGATTTGAAAACTTGCACATGTACATGGTGATGAATCTGAGAAAGCTGATGTGCAGAAACCTTCTGATTTGCAACAGGAAGTTAGGTCTTGCCCAAGAGATAATTCCAAGAAAAATCTGATTAAAAATGTACATTAAACAAATACAATGTTTATAAAAATATTTTCACTTGAAAAATACTCATACTAAATATATTTATTAAAATAAGTTTTTTTCACTATTAATTCTAAAGGTGTGCTTACTTAATATAAAAATACAAGGGCATTTAGATAGTTTTTCTTCTGGTAGTGGGGCTTGAACCCAAGACCTTTGCACCAAGCTATATCTCCAGCCCTTTTTACTTTGAGACAGAATCTCCCTAAGTCACTAAATTGCCCAGTCTGGGCTCAAATTATTTGTCCTTCTACCTCAGACTCCCAGAGTTCTGAAAGTAAGTGTGCACCACCATGCCGAGTTAGATAATATAATGTTTAAAATATCACAGTATTCCCCGAACTTTTAATGTGAATGCTAATCCTAATTCATTTTGCTCTTCAGTGTTGAGCTGTGGATAAAGTTCAACTTAAGTAAGATATTCACCTATATTTCCTTGAATTTTTTCACAATTTAATGGTGTTTAGTATATTCATAGAGTTGGGTAACCATCATCTCAGTCTCATTTTAGAATATTTTCATTATTACCCAAAGAAACCTTGTATCCATTAGTAATCACTCCTCATGTCTGAGCCCTTCACCATCTCTAGGCAACCACTCATCCACAGTGTTCCTACAGATTTATCAATTCCACACATTTCATATGAACGGAATCATAGAATGTGTAGACTTTAGTGACTGGCTTCTTTCTCTTATTATATTTTCGAGGTTCATCCATGTTGTAGCAAGCGTCAGTGCTTCATTTTTTTTATTGCTTTCTTTTTTCATTTATGCTTTTGGTGTCTAATTTAAAGTACTGTTGCCTAACCCATGGCCACAAAAAATTCTGTGTTTTCTTCTAAGAGTTATTATTGCTTGATTTCACCTTAAAATAAATGATTAGGCAAAGGATATTTTTAAAATGAAAGGAAGAGAAATAATAAAATTAATACAATAAATGGGAAAAAGAAGGAACCAAAGGTCTTACATATGTTTGGAAAGCAGGGAATTTATTTTTGTAGGGCTATTTGGAAACTCTGACTGATGGTGCTTTCCATAGACTAATAACCAGTTTGCGCTTAAAGCAGGAGGAAATAGTAGCAAAGAGGGGCCTGGGCTGGAGCTTGCTTTGTCACTGAATCAGGAGAGACACTGTATACCTTGCTGGCCCTTGGGACTGAGGCCAAAGCTGGGGTGTAGTGGGAGACAGAGAAGGAAATGCAGTCAGGAGTGGGATTTGGCTGGGACTGCCTCCAATACTGTGGCTGCAGCTAGAGCAGAGGATGGGGTTGAGTTTATGAGAGAGAGAGGCAAAATGGCCCAATTTTCCCAAGTATAAGTCTCTTCCTCCCCTCTAGAATTATCTTTCTATGAATTCCATCATGAAGCCCCACAATTGAGTGAATTAAAGAATTGCCTTCTCTCCCAGTCCTGGAGTTTAGAAGTCCAAAGTGTCAAGGTCTTATCAGGGTTGGCTCCTTCTGGAGGTCCTGAGGACTAGTCTATACTCTCTGCTCCATTTGGTAGTTACTAGCATTCCTTAGCAGTTTTTGGCTTATAGATGCATCACCCTAATCTCTGCCTCTGTCTTCATATGGATGCTCCCTGTGTTCTGTGTCTTGTGTCTAAATTTTCTTCTTAATAGCATCTCATTCATATTGGATTAAGGGCTTACTCGAATTTAGCACTACTTCATCTTAACTTGGTCACAACTACAAAGAGCTTATTTCCCAATCATTCTAAAGTTAAAGGTTCTAGTAGGATGCAGATTTTGTAGGAGGCACTATGTGACCTAATACAACTCAATGAGATGACTTTTGAGGTTTGAGCTCACCGTCAAGCACTTGAAATATGATGGATGCAAGGAATCAGCTCCCTGCCATGAGGACAAAGCTAATACTTCTAGTGGCCAAAGGCAATATGTAGCCTAAGCCAGTGATGGCTTTCAGTGATACAGACAGTCCGCTATGGCACACATGCCATAGGTTTGCCACCACTGCTGTGTGAAATGAACAATGAACACCATTGTCATAGTGTACTATATTAGAGGAGCTAGTTGTATACTGTTTTGTTGCAGAACTACTTGAACACATTTTATGTTTCTGTTCCAGTGCTGGCTTTTACTTTGAATGCTTTCAAAGTTTCTGGCTTCATGCTCTCTCTGAACAGAGCGACCGTATATGTTTCAGATGCCACAGAGTGACCTACTTTAGATTATCAAAACGTGAGGTGTAAGAAAAAAGTTAAAATCAATTTTGGTAACTAAATGGAGGAAGTAGAGGCACAGAGGATCACAGAAAGCTGTTAGTTGCACTTTCACGCCGACAGTCTGTAGGAGGATGCAAAGAACCATCTGTTTGTAAGGTCTCTAGACATGTTCTAACGTCATACATACCGCCAGCCTTAGATAATCACCACGGAAAAAAGATTCTATCACAGAGATAATTTAGGAGACTAATGATATTGAACACCATATAGAAATAACCTAAAAAAAGAAAAGACATATATTTATATATGTATAATGTCTAAATTAGTGTGTCAAATTACTTTATGAAATTTCCTATGAGCATAATAGTGGAATACAACATTGATGTATGATTATGTCCTACCATTTCCATTGACTTTCATGATTTGCTTTTGAATGGTTCAGGTGAATTCTCTCTCTTTCATTATTCATGACAGGTGAGGCTATAGTGAAATAACCTAAAAATCTCAGTAACAAAACAAAAGACTTTGTTTTTACTCCTCTAAAGTTGAATGCTAATGGGTATTCTCCTTCATCTGATGTATAGCCTTAAGGATGGTGCAGTTTATTAACTTGACTGTATTAAGAGACTCTGGGAGTGGTACTAGATCATGAGAATGCTATATTCATGAATAGATTAATCATAGTTGAAAGTGCTGCTAGGGAGGTGGGACCCAGTTGGAGGAGGTGGGTGCTTGGGCTGTGTCCTTGGAGGAGTATATATCTCTGGTACCCTTCCCCTGCTCTCTCTTTCCTGGCCACCATGTAGGGAGAAGTTTTGCTCTACCATGCTTTTCTGCCATGATGTTTCTGCCTTGGAGCCAGCCAACCATGACTGAAACCTCTGAAATGTGAACCATAATAAATTTCTCCTTTTCAAAATTGTAGGTGTGGGGTAGTTTGTTCTATCAACAGGAAAGTTACAGACCTTTACTCCCTTGTATTCACATTTTATATCTATTTGAGTTAACTCCTCACATGTCCTATTTCCTTGAGTTAACTCCTATACTTGAGTATGGACAAAGCTTACTGACTCGATCCTAATAAATAAAATACTGCAGAATTAATAGATTGTCACTTTGCAGATTAAAGAGATCCCAGTTGTCATCTTAAGGACTCTTTCTCATTTTCTTTTGTATCACTTCTTCTGAGGGAAGCCAATAGCCATCATTATAAAGGAAACCCATAGAGAAGCATCCATGGTAAGGGACTGAAATGTGACAGCAGGTGTAAATGAACTTGCACATAGATCCCTGCCACCATGGCTGAGCCTTCAGAGGAGACTACAGCTTCAGAGAATAGCTTCATATCAGTCTTGAATGAAAATTTGAATCAAGGGCACCCAGTTAACCCATGGCTAGGTCTTTTTTTACAAAGAAATTACAAGATAATAAATATTTGTTTAGGGTAAGGTGTTATGCAGCAATAGACAGCTGAAGTATCTGGTAGCTTGAAGATAAGAACACTTTCCATTTTGTGATACAACCATAGCAATATGAGAATTCAAAATGACCCTGGCTGTGGAGAAGAGATAGTGCAGAATCCAATCTTGAATTGACACATATCCTTTCTAATTTTGGTCCATTAGCTACAGTAGTTATGTGGACCAAACATACTTTCTAGGGAGACTTGGAGAAGCAGAAGAATATATTTAATTCTGTGAGAACATTTCTGTCTATATCACATGGTTATATGCTTCATCCATTCAGTCAAACATTCAATCACCAAATATTTTTAAGGTTACAACAATGATTTTTAAAAGGAAAAAAAGCCCCTTTTTTCAGCTCTGTCACCTCATTAAGTTGAAATCTCTAGTTCTTTCTTTTGTTTCAGTGTTGCACCTCATAAAAGAAAAGTCCAGACATTCTGCCTCCAATTCCTGCGTTCCCACTCACTGACTGATCTTATGGCAATCTGACTTCCATTCTCAAATGTAGAGAATATACTTTATGCATTTACATTTATTTCTAAATTTGAAAGAGAACTATCTTGTTTGAAGCCCTCACATTTGACATTTATGGTTCTCAAAGCTATACTCAGACAAGTCTTGTTAGAATTTATGTTTTCATTTCTATGACACATTTTATTATTTTATTCAATGATTTCAGGGCTAGATCATAGGAAAAAGGATCCAGGAGAAGCAAAACTTTAGTGACTGTCTTTCTTATGAGGGGCGATGGACTAGGAGGGAGATGAACTAAGTTGCTGACAAAGGTTGGAGGATTTTTTGGTGAGGCAGAGATAGCAGAACCTGGGTAGCTGTTAGACTCACCAGCCAGGAGAATCTGAAAACTCAGAGTTTCTCAATGTAACTGAGAGGGGAAACTCGCCATGACATAAACATCACACCAGGAGTCGAAACAGCTTCGAATTCTGTTATAGAGGAGTACAGAAGAAGTTTCAGAAAGGCAGCCAGCAGGCCTTAGAAACCAGGCCCCTAGGCTAGGGAATGAGGCCAAGCTTAGCAATCTACATTTAGAATTAGACCTAGGATGGTGTCCCTGGAAGCTGAGCAGGTAGGTGTGATCATAAAGGAAAGCAATTTGAAAGATAAGGTCAAAGTGAGAACATTTGAGAGTTCGCATATTAATAGGGACAAGAGGAGTAACAGAAAGTGAAAAAGAAGTGATAACATAAAAGTAGACTCAAAGCCACTTTTGTAATAGGTATTCAAGAATGCCTTTCAAGTCAATTTTCCTCTAACTTGTATAAGCCATGGTGCATTCTGCAATCTAGTATTTTATGTTTATTTTTAAATTGACAAACTTGTACATATTGACAGGTTACCAGGTGATGTTTCAATATGTGTATACATTATATAATGTTCAAATCAGGATAAATATATCTATTTTTTCAAATATTTAGTGTTTTTTCTATAAAAGCATTCAAAGTCCTTTCTTCTAGAATTTTTGAAGTATGGTACACATTGTCCTTCTCTGTAGTCACCCTGCTGTGCAATAGCACGTCAGACCTTACTCCTGTCTAACTATATCCTAGCACCCATTGACCAAACTTTTCTCTTTCTACTCTTCCTTCTATTCTCACCAACCTCTGGTAACACCATTTCACTCTCAAATTCTATGAGATTAACATTTTTAGACTGCAGCTTTGAGCAAGATTACGTGCTATTTGATTTTTGTCTTTCAGGGCCTGGTTTATTTCACTTAATATAATAGCCTCCAGTTCTGTCCATGTTGTGTCTGTCATGGGATTTTATTCTTATGGCCGAATGGTGTTCTATTGTATATATAGACCATATTTTCTTTATCCCATTCACCAGTTTATGAACACTTAGATGTTTCCAGTTCTTGGCTACTATGGCAAGTGTTACAGTAAACATGAGTCCACATGTACATTCAACATTATGATTTAATTTCTTTTGGATATATGTATCCAAGAGTGGGATTGCTTCATAATTTGATAGCTCTATTTTTTTCAGAAGTTCCATATTGTTTTCTATAATGGCTATACTAATTTACATTCCCACCAACAATGTGTAAGAGGTCCCTTCATATCTTTCCCCATATTTGTGATTTTTTTTATAATACTCATGTAACAAGAGTGAGGTGATATCTCACTGAGGTTTTGATTTACATTTACTTGATGACCAATGATATTGAACATTTTTTCATATCTCTGTTGGTCATTTGTATATCTCTGTTGGTGATTTGTATGGCTTGTTTTGATAAATGTCTACTTAGGTTCATTACCTGTTTTAATTGTACCATTATTTGCTATTGAGTTCTTTCAATTCTTTATATATTTTGGATATTAACCTCTCACCAACTGTATAATTTTCAAATACTTTCTTCCATTCTGTATGTGGTCTCTTGATTCTGTTCATTCTTTTGCTTTGTAGAAGCATTTCAGTTTGATGTCCTATATTTCTCAAGTTTTTGCTTATTTCCTGTAATTTTGTGGTCTTATTCCCCCAAATCCAATCTATTCCAATGTCTTGAAGCATTTTCCCCTTTGTTTCTTGTTGTAATTTTATAGTTTCAGGTCTTATATTTAAGTCTCTCATCCATTTTTTTTTGTTGTTTTTAATGTATGGGGAGAGGAATTGAGTTTCATTTTTCTCCATATGGATATGCTATTCTCTCAGCACCATTAATTGAAGGGACTGTCTTTTCTTCAATAAGTATGGGGGTTTTTTTACCATCTTTCCCTGCCTTTAAATTAAAAGACAAGCAAGCCCAGATGTCTTAGAGCACATGTAAATAAAAACATTTATGGGCATTTAAAATTAAAGCACCATCTCCATTCAGTTCTTGTGTATGTTTCCATTCAATCCTTAGCATTTCAAACCTTATTTAAAGTTGAAATTTCTCTTTGACCTCAAATGGACAAATATGTGGGTAAGAAGTAGAAAACAGGGAATAGAAGCATTATATGGGTATGGATGTATCTAAGCTTCCATATCTTTCCCTTTCTCTTGCTAGTTGCTGAGTGGTTTCTGATCCTACTGCAGTCAACACAAGATTAGGGAGGGAGGAGAGCTAAGGAGGCAGGAAATGCACAGGATAATTTCACACTTTTTCTACATCTTGTTGGCATTTAAAGATAACCCTTTCTTTTCTGGGTGTTTCTATGAGTTGTTGTTTTTTTTTCAGAGACTCTTATTTTGACTTAGAATTGTCAAATATACTTCCCACAACACATGATTATTTATTATTACTTTTATTTTTAAATAATCCACTCATACTTACTTTTTCAGGGTCTTATTTATCCCTTTATCCAGTGAAGTAGGCAGAAAGTAAAATGTTCCAGTTAGCCCTCTTTCTGGAAGAGCCTACATTTGGTCTTGGAAAAATACTCATGCATCCTTTAGATCTACACAACAGTAGTGACTTCTCTTTCCTCTCTTGTTGAGCCAGCTGGCTGACCAACCTCTGTCTGTTTTTGTTTTCCCAAGCTGGACAATTGTTTCTAATTGTAGAATAATCTTGCAAAGTAGTCTGAGTGAAAGTGGGGAATTGAGTAAATACCTTGGATCAGAGGGGTTAAGGTCTGATAATTCATGGGTGATTTAAGTTGTAGAGAAAGAAAGAAACAATTTGCACATGCCTGTATTGTGCATACAAACCTACCACAGTATGCTTTGAAGATCTTTCTTTTGTCCCTTTATGTATCCCAAGCACTTATAACACCGTTTAAATATTTGTTGAATAAATTAGGTAAGGTAAAGGAAATCCATTGAATTTTATTTTCTAGAAATGGAACCATAGTAGTATAATGCAATAAGCCTTTTGTGAGCCACTACTTTGCTAGAAAGCCAAGTTCTAGTACAGGATAAGACTTACACATACTGGCTTTAGGTTGGAGGCTATGTCTAGCCTGGAAGAAAATAGAAAGTGTTTTCTATTAAGGTCAGTCTAGATCAGTAAGTCACTGTATTACTGTGTACAGTCATAACCTCATAGAAATGAAGATTATTCTTGTGGCTGTCCCTTGCTTTTGTGCATATATTTCTTCTGGTGATCTTGTAGGAATTGGAAGTTGACAAGCAAAGAAATTTTTTTTTTAAATCATGGGTTACTCAATTAAAAGGCATCCTAATTTTGCCCCTCTTATTTCCCCCAAATAAGTAAATATGTCTTTCCTCTATATGTTCTTACCTTTCTTTCTTGGTAGACCCTTTCCCTGATTGCTTGCAAAGACATCTTTCTATCACTTCTAATTGCAGCCAGATGCTCTGGAACTTTCCTTTGGTTGGAAATGGTTAATTCCCTTGCCTGAGTTTCTTAAGCCTTTTATTGCATTCACACATTATGACTGTCTTGGGTACTTTTCTCCTTGCTAAGACAAAATCCCTAGTACTCAAAGTTAAAAGAAGGAAGTGTTTATTTCACCTCACAGTTTGTTAAGGTTTCAGGCCATAATTGGCTGGTTGCAGTGGAGGGCAGCATGGCAGAGGGACATCACAGAGGAGAAACAGTTAATGGCATGGCAAGTAGAAGACAAACAGCAAGTGGCAGAAAGCAGCAGCAAGCAGCAGAAACAGCAGAAGCAGTGAACAGCAACAGCAAGCCTGCCTTCTTTCTGTTCCTTTAATTTCCATCCAAGCTACAAGCCTATTTATTGGTGCCACCCATACCCAGAAAGGGGATTCCATTATCTACCCCCTTAATCCAAGTATCACACCCTTAATCCACATTCACTCACCCTAATCTAGCCACCTTCAAAACTGTGACCTATGACTGCATGGGCCTTTGGGGAGACATCTAGATACAAGCCATAAGGATCACTTACATGATACTGCCGTATTATTTTATTTTTCTTCCTATATAGGCTTAGCCTAATTATCTTTGTATTTTCACTGTGGATTACATAGAAACTAACACATAATAGATTTTTTCAGTGTTTATTAAATATGGGTATCCAGATTGGAAAATATTAGAGTTTATAACACATGTCTGTTAGATGCTGTGTTGAATCATGTGACATAAATTTTAGATGGATTATAAAAGTTATTCCAGTCCAGATCCTTGTCTTTCTATGCTACTGTGATGGTTGTTTTTACTACCAACTTGATTGGTTTGAGAGATTAGTAAAGCACACTGCTGGATACTGTGTAGCTCTCACGTCTGATTCTTGACCTCTCGTTCTTTGACTCTTCCTTCTTCTGTGCTGTACTCACTGGCCACCACGAAAGGAGCAGCTTTGATTCACCACACACTTCTCTCATGATGCTTCTGCCTTGGATCCAGCCAACCATGGATTGAAACCTCTAAAACCGTGAGCCAAAATAAACATCTCCTCTTTTAAGGTTCAGGCGTCAGTTATTTTGTTCAGGCAGCCAGTTCAGCTGCTAAGGGCCAGTGGATTTAGGGAGAACACATAATTGTATCATGGTAGTTTATCTCTGAAATTAGTTCATGTTCACAAGTAAGATTTACTTGTTTCATTATAAGCTCAAAGGTCAAGGGCTCTGAAAAACTTTTTGCAGTCTTCATGATTAATCAAAATGTATTCTTGTTCAAAAAATTATTTCTCTTCTTTCCTAAATTAAGACAATGAATTCATAGATGTCTTGAGTTCACTATAAAATGTATTACAATAAATTTTCACTTAAAAATTGACAATAAGTTAACTAATACTTCTGTGTATACATATTCACTGAAATATTGCTTTTTTAAGAATGGCAATCTCTGGGTTCTCAACAAACAGAGACAGAAAAAGACATGGGGAAGGGCTAAGTTAATATGCAAGCAAAATTTTAAATTTAGCATTTTGTTACCTGCAACTTTAGCCCTTTTAGCTAGAAATTATTTAGGAGGAAAGCCTGGGTGTTAAGATGTGAATAACTGAAAATCTGTCACCCACACCAAATGTAGAATTTCTGTAAAAAGAAAACAGTAGAAAAAACACCTACTATCATTGGTTTCCTTATCTTTTAATGAGCACCATATCGTATTTATCACTCAGGGTGGTCCTGCAGAGATAAGTTAATACTCACAGATATAAAGGGCTTCAGGCTTGGTACATAGTAGGAGTTCACTAAATCCGAACCATTATTTCTGTATCCTGTTTCTATTCTATCAGTCTAAGTATTAGAAATGAATTTAGATTCACCATCCATTAGCTATAAAGTGTGTATATTCATGTTATATAATTCCTTCACAAAAAGGTACATACAGATATATTTATCATATATCATATATTATTTAGCACCTCATGAAAACTCAGTGAGATTTTTTCAGGGAAGTTATAATGTTACTCATGTTTTCTGTTGGTTTTTTGTTTTTATTTGTTTTTCTAAATGAAGATTTAGTAATTGGCATTAGGCCATGAGCTCAAATCTCAAACGAAAATCTTGATTCCCTTGATTTATTATTCATTATTATTTCTACTGTATCATGTGGCTACTTTGATAACTGCTACTCTAAATCATTAAAGTTTTATATTTATTCTAGAGACTTTATTGAAAACTAATATGTGGTAACTGAGCATCCTTATTTAAATAATAAAAACACAGCTGGATTATTTCTGAATTCAGTCATCATAGAATAAAATCAAGCTAGTGTTCATTCACATACAAAGAAGCAAATGAGCATCCTAGATATCATATCTCCGACTTTCATTTTGATTTAGAGTAAATTATATCAGCTTTCACTTGACCTAAACATAAATTTTAAATAGTGCTATTTTACCCATTTACCTCACTGGGTTAGTATAATACTGAACAAATTAATATTTTAGATTTTAGCAAAAACTTTTTGGAGAAGAGTATTTTCTATGAAACTCATTCTATAGAAGTACTATATTATTTTACAAGAACTTTTTCCCATTTTGGAAAGATATTTTGGCAGAAGTCATGAAACTAAAAGAACAGAGAAACCATTGACAGAAATTAATGCAGTAGTTAAATGTGGTCATGTTTGCAGGAATCAGATAAAAGATTTCCATCCATCTGGATTCCATCTATTCTTCCTTCCAAAATATCACTAATATTTCAGCCTTTTGTCCTTGCCATTCAGACTGTAGAACATGGGATGGGGGTGGAATGGGAGGAGAAAGGGAGGCTGAAGGAAAATGACTAATAAGATGCTTATTTATTTTTAGCATTTAAGCCTCCAGGATAGTGTTTGTCCACAAGCAAGGTTTGCTGACTTATTTATGTTAGGAAGCTAGTGTACTACTCTAGAGCCAGTAACACACACTAGGAAATCCTTAAAATAGGAACTGTGCAAAGAAATGTACCAAAGGGCAGAAAGTTCCAGAAGGCCACAGTTCTACTGAGGACTTAGCCAAGTCTTCAAACATTATTTTTATGTGAATTTCCTGGAACCACAATATATATTGTCAAAAGTTTTGTATTTCATTTTTGCAAACATAGAAATTTTTGAAAGTTGTTACTTTATTCTTCTATTAACTTTTCTTAAAAAAATCACTATTTATTTGAAGCATCCATAAGTAAGGGAAAAATATAATAGGTGACAGTTAAATTGGCTTACTTGCTTTTACCTACAGAAACTATATTTAATTTTGTGGTTGACTCTAAGAGGTCACGAGTCTTTTAACTTATCATTCATCTTTTATTATTTCACATTGACTCATTTGACTTTGAAATATGGGGTGGGAAGAATTTGTACTGTTTTTAATATTAGAATACAGAGTAAAGACCTAAATTAGACAAGAAGAGAAAGAAACACTTTTGCAGGAAGTCAAACATAGGTGGTAGAATGTCCACAAACGACTTAAAGAGGCTGAATTAGATATTAATGTTCCACTATGGCATTTGACAATTAGGACAGGAAATCGAGTATGAGCAAAGAACAAATGTATTAGATCAGTAAAGTTTATTATACAGAGGGATGAGTTAGAGTGAAGTCATAAATAGATGAGATCAAGCTCAGCCAGTCCCAGCACCCGGAAGGAAGCTCCCCCGCTACCATCCCAGGCTCCTAGGGCCAAGAAAGTGAGCTGGTCCCAGCACCTGGAAGGAAGCTCCCCTGCTGCTATACCAAGCTCCTAGGGCACAGAAGGTGAGCCGTGTGGGCGCCAGAAGCACCCCCCTCATGTGGAAATGAGAAGACACATAAACAAGCCTCAAAACCAGACTTCCAGATCACCTACAGCAACCCCAAATGGAAACGAGATGGAACACTCTGATACTCAACCACCTGGACTCTCTGAACTGGCAACAAAAGAGGATCTGGGAAAAAGGAAATCAGAAATAATTACTCAGATAACAGCAAAGATTTTGCTCATGGTGAAAGACATGATTAATAAATCTAGAGAGGACAAAGAT
>NW_004624798.1:1270751-1289234 GCF_000247695.1 Heterocephalus glaber
GGAGGGCAAGGGAAGGGCAAAAAAATAAGAACCAAGAGACTCATGTAATGGTACAAGATCCCAATGATGAATGTAACTGTATTGTATATCTAAAATGTACCAATAAAGTTAATGGGGGGGTGGGGGGTGGGAGAAATAGATGAGATCAAGAGGCTCCCAAAAGTCTTTCTCTTGTTTCTCCAAATTTTGCTGTACCAATCCTACGCTGTTTGACAATTAGCTATGTATTACATTGCCTTCAGATGATCAGTAGCAATCATCTGGTGTTACTCATATATTTACTAGAAGCTGATTTCATTTGACTGATTTATTTGAAGAATGCCAAAGCAATTGTAGCAGAAATATCATCTTTTCCATTTTTATTAGCACATCCTACATCTAAGTTCTAAATTGTAATAGAAGTTAGTTGAAATGGGAAATTTCTAATTTCTCTGAAAACATGGTTATTGACTTTTACTTTAACAGACAGCTTGAATGAATGATAAATAAATTAGTTTAATCCTGGATTTCCAATTTAAGGGGGTTGAAGTTTTAGACCACACAATCTCTCTGAAACTCAGTCATCTTATCTATGCAGAGGAGATAATAATACTTACTTTGTTTATCTTTTTGAGCTGTTATGTGTAAGAAAATATTTTGTACACTATGAAATGCTATTAAAAATGCAGTGAACTCTTCCTATTTTATAATGATGATTTCTGTGGCAATCAAGATAATAGAACTGAACTCAAATCTGAAGGACACGTCTAAATAATTAGTGTTTTACCCTAGGAACAGTTCTCAAAGTTTCTGCCTGTGAGAGCAGCACCTGATAAGTCTTTAAACTCATCAGGCAAAGTATACATTGATGGTCCCTCAAGAATTACTGGCACATTAATTTGCTTGCCTAGAAACATCTGGATTCTCTAAAATTAGATTCCTGCTGAAAGATCCCTGAAGTGTTGACAGATTTCTCTGTATATAATTTCATTCAGTTCAACAAACATGAATTGAATGCTTATTATGGGCCAGGAATTATTGAGGCAACAGAGACTTAAAGATGGCCAATCATGGTTCCTCCCTTCAGCGCGCTCACAGTTTATATTCAGAATCAATGCATAATTAGATGTCCACAGAATATAAAAACAAGCTTTGTGCAGTTATTACATAAATTATAGCAGTGCTATAGGTGGTAGGCTGAAGCAAATTAGAGATTCCTGATGGAAAGAATGCCAGAGGTGAGTGTTAAAAATAATTAGGAGTTGCACAGGCATAGTAAGTGCAAAAGTTAAGGTAATTCCAAGAAGGAATTCCATGAACAAAGGAAATGAAGCTAGGAACAAATATGTGACTGTTCAATGTTGCTGGGACAGAAACCACAATAAAAAGCGTAGGAGTAATTAAGTGTGGAGAAGGCTAGAGAAAAGAGAAGAATCAATCCACAGAGGGCTCCTGGCTCAGGTTCTTGATGATGGCAGAGAGAAATTACCCAAGGGTAAGAAACACAGAAGTAACACTGTGGGATATGGATTTTGTCTGTGTGTGTCTGGTACTGGGGATTGAACTCAGGCCTGTGGATTCCAAGTAGAATGCTCTGGATACTATACTGGTTAAAAACCAATAAGACTGCAAGCAGGGACACTAGTCAGAGAGTTGGTGTTAGAGTTCAGAGAGGATGAGCCAAGGAAATAGTAATTTGAGATAAAGAGACAACAATAGTTGTGAGAAATACTTAAATATGTATAAATAGAACTTGACAACTGCCTTAGTGCAGCTTTGAAAATTAGACATTAAAGCAGGTTATCCAGGTCCAGTACTGGCATAATTGGTATGAATCGTAGTCCATGAAATGGAAAGCATTAATTAAAGCTATGTAAACTCCCTAGGCCTGGGAATGTGGCTCAGTGGTAGAGTACTTGCACAACATATGTCACGCCCTGTTTTTGATCCCCAGCACCATAAATAAATGAGTGAATGAATCAAATTATGAACTACTGAATCTCTGACTCCACAGCAAATTCGGATGATTGGGGGAAAATACCTCTACCCCACAACCCTAATCCTTATTGAAGTGCCTCTACTCAGGATTGTACTATGGTTTTAAAAGGTTTTTGACAAGAACCTGAGGACGCGGATCAAAGGTAACTCTGTGAAATGGCTGTCAACCCGGCCTCCACGGTCTTTACAGACACTCAGTTCTTACTGTTGTCTGAGGTCAAACCATAGTTCATTGACAATAATCTGGAGAGAGGACTTGTGTTCTCCTTTGTCCAGAAGAAATATGAAGCCATTTCTCCCCCTGCTGTGCTTTCTTAGGAAATGGAGCCTGGGGTACCATCTGCTACCAAGGAGACCATGGCTGACTGGTCACTGCCTTCTTCTAATCTAGGGGAGATCATTCTCTGAGGAAAATCCTTTTCAGGTCTCTCTGTCCTTGTGTGTTTGCATCTCATCTTTTATTCTTCTTCCTGAGGTTTAGTTGTGGTATAGTGAACTCATCAAGGCAATTTCTTGCTTAATATTCAAATCCATAACATCATCATCATTATTATTTTACTGTCTGTCCTCTGCCTTTCCATGAAATGGAACTTTGTCACCTCGCAGTTTTATTTTTAGCAACCACCATGCAGAATACACTGGCACTCCAATAATTTAGTGAAATATATATTTATATATGTGTTAATATATATATGCTCATATATAGTATATACATAAAATGTTTATTAAGTGAATAAATATTAGGGGGAAAAGATTCTACCATTTTAGAGCTCTCTCAATAGTGCCTCATATTGAAAGAATAAATGAGGGAATTAATTAAAAAATAAATAAACCCATCAATATTTACTTTCTGTTTTCTGCTTTCTGCCACATTTTTCCCTTGAGGCATTGAACACAGAGCTTGCTACATGCTAAAACAGGAGGAACAGAAAGGCAAAATAATATCAGAGAGGAAAAAAATTAATTGGAACAGTCCAGCCAGTAATTTCAGATCATCATTTAATACTAACCAAAATACTTTTATTAGCCACATAGAGTATTTTTATTAAAATATAAAATTGATTTAAATGACATATAAAAAATAGAATTAGGAAATTGGGGAGAGTATGAAGAGAGGTTCTGTTAGAAGCTCGGTAGCTATAAATTTTCTCACACTTAATTCCACTATGCAGAGAAAATGAATTTCTTTATTTTATCTATGACCAATCAGATTTTACTCCTAGACTGTGGGCCCATTGTTACTAGCTGATTTTGCTGGGGGTTTTTCCCTTCTTTCCTTTGTTTTTTCCATGTTTATTTTGTCAGAAGAGGTACCACAAACCTGGAGCAGAGTCATTTAAACCTGGAAGTGAATTTTATTCAAATATAAAACGCTAGATATAAACACCAAACCAATACACACACAAACACACACACACAATTGGTGTCAACTTTCAGACCTAGTAGAAGTGAAAAGAGCAATGTACTAGCAATGTACACATGTTGCAAACCTGGATCACAGGTCCCTCTAGGCTGGGGTTAGGAAGAGAGGTAAAAGAGATCCATCCACCTTGTCTCCAAGGTGACATTCCGTCTTCTGTCCAGGTTCTCATACTGTCTGTTGATGGTGTTTACCTGTAATAGGCATGGAGGCATCTTCTCCATCCATGTTAACAGTGCTTTAATCATTTATTTTTTTAAGTGAGTGAAGATAACGACAATGAAGAAATCATGGCAATTTTTCTCTCAAGACACTAGGCTATCTTGTAATGCTGTCTCTGGCACTTCCATTTTGCATTTGAGAAAGTAATATATATTTTTTTCTCCAAATTTCTCCATACTCTAGAGGCTGTTGGACCCTATTTGGGTTAATAGATGCATACAAAATATATTTTCAAAATATTTTCATATTGGAGTGACATTTTGAATCCATTTCATTGTCTGCAGTTGAATTTCCAACAACTGAACACAAAATACATTAACTACTTCATGTACATTTTTTCAAATGATAAATATATATGTTATAGATTTTATGTTTATTTCTTTCTGTGTTTAGATATTAGTGGTTTAAAGAATTTGAAATGGAAGTTGAGAGATGACAAGGAATTTGCCCCCAGTTACATGTCTTTTAAGTTGCTGTACTGAGATTTAGACCCAGGCACGTCTTGTTCACAAGCCCATAGATTTTTCTCTGCACTTTTTTGTTCACCATTAGTTTGGCTCTAACTTCACAAGAAAATTCTCAGGCTCTCAGAAATGTGTGCATCACAGTCAAAGGAAACATCCACATAGGTCAGAAGAGTTTCAAATTCTGCCACTTTACATTTTTTCCATTGATAGTACAGCAACACAAAAGAGGAATTGAGTTCACATTCCAATTTTGTCTTTTACCACCTGGATAAATTTGAAGAAATTCTTTACATATCTAAGTCTCCAGTTGTTTACTTGCCTGAAAGAGATGACAAATAGGTGGCTGTGAGAAATATGCATGATAATTCCTTGTCATTAGCTTAGCACAAATTGTGGCATAAAATAGCAGCGGAATGAATGTGGTCACCTTATCTTTCCCAATGAATTTTGATAATTTGTGAAAGATACATTATGTTCTCTCATTTGATAAACATGGATTTTAGTATCAGTGCTCTGATATAACTAAAATAAAAAACAGAAGAAATAACTATCTGAACAAAGGACTCTATTTTTCTCTCATTTCTCAAAGATGTTGGCCCACCATTTCGAAGTTGTAGAAATGAATCAACAATAATTTCTTACTGAAATGACTTCTTGAATACACATAGGACTGTGTACCAACCTTTTAAGAGTAGCAATCATTGCTCTCTCAAGTACTCAGAATCCTAAAAAGATGGTACAGGGTTGAATATGAAGCTACCCTGGGAGTTAAACAACTGTTCTTGCAGCCCTGGGCACTGGGCCAGGAACCCTGAGCCAAGCAACATTCCATCTGCTGCACCAACTAAAGGTAAATGACCCTCTACCCTCAAGGGAGTCATTCCAATTCAAGAAGGAGACCTCACCTTTCACAGGATGGTCAGACTTGAGAACGCTTTTGCTTCAATGACTGAAGATTTTAAAAAATGTTAAGGTCTAGTTAACGAAATGTATTGAGGTCATTTCCACCATATATTGACAGAGCTCAGAAATGGAAAGTGTCAGGAGAGCTATAATTAGGAGATACAGTTAAAAATTTAACAGCACTCCAGATTTCAACTACATCTATCATCGCTGTTAACAGCACTTTCTTTCCCTTTGCACTATATGGGGCCTATAGTCTTCTTTTCACTTTTTCAGTATTTGAGAGAAATATTTGAAGGCAAATACAGAAGAAAGAAAAGGGATATTTTGGAAAGATACTTGGGAGGAGCTAGAATGTTCCTGGAAGATAGTTTAGATCTGTCTCTCATTTTTTTTTTTTTACTATAATTTATTCTAGACCTCTGTGACTGAGGGATGTGAGGTTACCTGGCCCTTGTGCATCTGGTCTTTAGTGCCTGCAAGAGATGCACCCCTTGTTTCATATGAGCACCTTTAAAAGGAAAACAGAATCAGTACAACCTTTCTCTAGAAAATCTAATTTGCAATAATGTACAAGAGTTACCTCTGAAGATTTCACCCTTAGGTTATCTATTGTATACCTACTGTTTAAAAATAAATTTTAGTTGTAGGTTCACATTAAAACCTGAGCTAAAGTAGAGTTCTTAAACATCATCCTCCAAGCATGTAGAATTTCCCATACTGTCGACACCAGAGTAGTGTATTTGTTATAATCAACGAACCTACATTGGTACCTCATTATCACACTAGAGAATAGTCTGTAAAATATAACCAAACATATTTTCTTACCGTATCTCCTCCTAGAGCCATTAATATGCTGTTTTTGAAAGACCAAGAGTAGGCTATAGTGAGTAATGTTTATGAATATACACACTTGTCATGCATCTGAGATGCGTGTTTCCATGTACACCCTTCTAGAACCAGGCCTGTTGGTGTTGGGTCTGTCTGTTCATTACTATTTCAACATTTTTCTCAATCCTTGAAAATAGAGGCATATATATATATTATACTTTAAAATGTACCTTTTGCTAATGATATGCAAATAATCTTAATTACTTTTCCACAGTGACAATTTTGCAAAAAAGTCAGAATTTGCTTGGTAAAGATAGACAATCTAAAAACAACCTTGCTAAAACCAGGTTAATGTTTTAAATGATACAATTAAACAAGACATAATTGAGGATAACTATCTCCTTCCTCTCATTTTAGAAACACCATGAGCCATTGGCAGAGGAGAAAGGGGTGATCTCATCACTTTATGTGTAATTTTTTTTCCTATGTGGCCACTAAGTCAGTTGCATTAAATAAAGTAGTATCACAAAGTAGACACACAGATTGTTTTTCCCCCTTTTAGTCTGTAAATTCAGTTTTTAAAGCAGTAGTTTCCTGACCAAAACCAGTTTGCAATAATTAAATTATTATTGCTGAATTCCCTATTTCTTCTTTAAACATAATTTTTGATTATAGATTCATAAAGAATGAAAAGAAAGCATTAATTTAAAAATGGATCTTTTGACAAGATTCAAGACTAGTGAATATCCCCAGTGCCCAAATGATGATTAATGATTATGTTTGCCCGGGTTCTAAGAAAACAGAATTAGTAGGATATATCAGCGTATTCCAAGCTAAATCCAAAGCCCTGAGAAAGAAGAGAGATAGCGGTGTAAGTTGCAGTCCAAGTTCAAATGCAGGAGAATACTGAAATTCCAGTTTGAAGACCGTCAGTCAGAGGAAGAAAACTCTCAGGCTTTTTGTCCTCCTCAGGTCTTCAAGAGCTTTCCTAGAATGAATATATTGGGGATGGTGATCTTTACTCAGTCCACTGACTCAAAATTTGAGTTAATCTCATCTACAAACACCACCACAAACCACTCAAGAATGGTGTAATCCAAGATGGTGCACCCCATGACACAGTCCAGGTGACACATAACCATCACAACGGAGTTATCTTTGCAACTCTATTCTATTTAGTATACATTCCAAGGACTGAAATGCACTCTTCTGGGTGCTAAAAAAAGAACACAGAAGAATAACATCTGGTCTTTTTTCTTAAAAAGCTAATACTGGAGGAGCTATCATGCATAATTGTTATAGTATTGCCATAAACAAAGGACGGACTATAATCAGAAGAATGAGTGATTGGTTTGGAGTGTGAAAACTGGAAAACGATTGCAGAGTGGATATTATTTGAATTGACCATTGAATTTCTGTGAGCCAAAATTAGAGAAGACTTGTGAGCAGTAAGAGGATGACAAAAGACTTGGGGGGACACAAGCTTCAGAGAATACCTGTGTTTCTGGAATGCAAAATGCGTGACCAGTGTCTCACACTGAAAAGACAGATTGAGATTGCTCCATAATAAATGGCTTTCAATAACCCATGTAATCTTTGAAATAGAGATGCTTTGCCTATAATGGTTACCTTTGTCTTCGTTCTTCTTTTGATAGGGAATATGGTACAATATTCAATAATCATAAATGGATTATATAAGCAAATGGAAAGAAGAAAGTGAAAATAGCACATGAGAAATCTTGTTTTATAATTGATGATCATTGATAGTGAACCTCATTATAATTAAAAGCAAAAAATAGAGCTTCTGTTTCAAATGGCAAAGATATTGCAAGCTTCACTGTTTCCATTATATTTGTATTCTGGAGAGCCTCAGTCTTAGCAACAGCCCCAAAATGGAGAATCAAACTTTCTAGTCAAAGAGCACAGGATTCTCTCTGTTTAGATTGGCTTTTTAAAAAACAGATTAAGGAGGCACATATCACCATTCCATAAATAATTTTTAGTGATTTAGTAAACTACTAGTATTAGAATAAAATGACTTAGGATTCTTCTAACCTTGTTAAAGCCATTTACAATTACGCATTTTATAAGTAAACATGGAAATAATGTCAATTTAATCATTTGAAGAATGTATATGTGAATATGTATGAATACTTACACAGCATGTCAATTTAGAAAGCTTCACTATTACCTGTTTTGGAAAATCTAAGCACTATCAGGGAATTCACTGTATGAAATAAACCAATAGAAAAGTGTGATAACTTGCTCTGGGTACATACATAACTCATATATACACATCTCATAACTTGATCATGTCTAAGTATAACTGTCACATGAAGAAGAGATTGGGAACAAGAGTAATATTTTTGTATTGGTTACAAACACTGGTTTCTAGTAAAAGTTTGTGAAAACATCAAATACTCTTAACAGCACTGGCCTATAGTGCCTGAGAAATAACCAGTTCTCATTTGAAATTTTGTTTTATTTTTAAAGATGGGAGGTATACAATTTCCAAAGATATATATGGATATATGTATGTTACATAAATGTATAAGTGGGTGGCTATATGTGTGAAGTTTAGAATAGAAGGATCCTTTGAAAAATCCTAAAGGGAATAAATAATAGCTAAGAGATAAAGGTGAGTAAGTGATCACTTCTGTCCCTCCAGTGACAATAGTACAATTTTAGAAGTGCTGCAATCAACTTTGCAAATTTTCTATTTACACACGCATGTCTTTTTTCACATCGTTTCATACTGTGCACACTTAATACATGTTTTGGCGTACTATATCATCAATTTACAAAAGCTTTAATGTTTGCTATCTTCAGTGGAGAAAAACAAAAAGCATATGAAAGAACTTGCAGAAAATTATTCCAATGGAAATGCAGTAATTATTTGTTGCAAATAAAATTACTTTGACAGAAGAAAGTTCATTTTCAAGAAAAAAATGCTTTACTTACTCGAAATCGTACACTTTTATTTTGGTAATATTATTTTTACTATTTTCAAATGGTAAAAAATTATCAAGCAAAGTAATCTTGATCTCTAACAAGATGATTGGAAAAATATCACCAATTCAACATCCTAAGAATATCATAAAAATAGTACATAATAAATCTAAACTAGCTTATTCATTTGTTTATGCAAATTTGCCAGAATCACAGGCAAAAGCCTGAGTTGCATTTACTTATATAGTACAATGTGGACTTCTAAGGCTAAAAACACAGACTATATATAGGAAAGACATTTCACTTTCTTTCACCTGCTCCAGCAAGAGCAATAAGCATGAGTGACCCTTGGGAAAGGCAGTAAAACTGTTTTTCCCACCTTCATTTTTTTCCAGGGGCAAAGAAAAGAGCAACAAAATACAGAAGGTCACGCATGACAAGCAACTGCAAACCATTGTGCATGGAGCCTTTGGTATCTGAGATGATGGGATTAGATAAAGACAAAGGGTCACGGGGAGAACTTTTCAGTCTAACAGGCCCTCCTAGTCACTTCCAGAGTAAATGTTCTTGAGACAGTGAGGAGAAATCAATATTTTTATGTTCAATATTCAGCTCAGGGGCCACAAAATGTTCTCTTATTTCTGGGGTATTAGTCACAGATGTTAGCAGGATTATTTTTGTTACACAAAGCTTTACGGAATATATATAAGGTTTATTGTATATATAAGGTTTATACTTATGTAGCTATAAAAATCAACTAATGGAAATTGTAGGAATTATATGACTTGTTTATTTTTTATTTTAGCTGGTTTTGATAAATTTTTTCATTTTTCAGTAAAGCAGTAAACTAATAATAAAATATGCAGTATATGATATAATTTAAGCCCCAAGAAATGAATATACTTAAAACCATTAACTACAATTTTAGGAAAGTTGAAATGATAGTACTGATTATTAACTTTGTGATCCAAAAAGAAAACAATTGCAAATGGCCCACAAATTCATTTTTTAAAAAGGAATATATTCCATCTACTTTATAAAGAAAGAGTTTGGAATTGGCCTCTCTCAGGCACAAGAAACTTAACAGAAAGACCTAGCTGGACAAGCATGTGGCTACAAGATTCTAAAAGTTTCACCTTAAAACTTACTGTTTCAGGATTTCAGGGATTCATAAAATAAAGGGAATGTAGTCAAGTGGAAAAGGACAAATACATAATTCATGAAGCAGCCCCTTCTGACATACCCTGCTGCTTTTGGCTCCTAAAAATAGATCAGTTAAGACCAGTGTGTAATAACTTCCTTCAGAAAAGTGGTAAAGATATATTTTACTTGAAAGTGTTGTAAATTTTTGTAAGATAGCAAAAAAGGATGTATTTTAGAGAAGGACATGGGTGTTATGCAGATATAGGTGATATAACTTTTTTTTTTCCCTGTGGCCTTATTAGCGTGGAGCTGGAAGGCACAGTGTGCTTCTTTGCTTCAGTGTGTTCTATGCAAATTACCAGGGAGGGAAGTGCCTTTACTAATAGATTTAAAATACACACTAGAGTGATGCATTTTCTTGCAGTCAGCATTTTTTTCATGGAATCTTCAACTGGGGGCAAAGACATTTACCATCAATTTGAAACCCAGAGAATGTTTAATCTAGTGACACGCTACATAGCATAAGAAGCCATTTCAGAAAAACAGAAGATTTAAAATGTTGACCTGCATGACTAAATCCATTGTCACTCTTCTAAAGCTATAGCCTCCCATGTGTAAAATTTTAATTTAAAACAATATAAAAGTCTGAAATACCAGTGAAATTATTTTTTAAAATAATCAAGACATTATGTTCACTATTGCTTAGGACTGTTTTATTTTTCTTTTTAAATTTATTTATGGGATACAATATTATTACACAATGTGTATTCTAAGTTTTACAGTCATTTTGAAGTTAAGTATTATAACCTATTCATCCTAGTTATACCTGCGTGTAAAAATAATTTAATGTAACAGTTTTGAAATATTTCTAATTTAGAAAAATAGAAAATAAATATATAACTAAAATGATTAAAATTAACTTTAACAGTGCTCTGTAAAAATCTTCTATAGTATAAGTCTTGTCAAACAGTTTAATTTATGCTAAATTAGCATAATCTTATTAATTCTCTTCTGTTTCCCAAGAAATGCCAGATTTACAAAAACATTCAAACCAAAAATCTATAGCACATAGACTTCTAGTAGTCTACCTGTCAGTTCTGATTATTTTCAGTAATCCAGTTATTTTACTGACCTACTTTTTCAGTGACTGCTAAATGTTCTAGGCAAAAATGAAAGATTTATTTTTTTCTTGATGGGTTTTTTTTTTGCCTGAGATTGTGAATAATTTAGTCAGCAGATTTATAAATCTAATTTTTATTTCTGGAATTTTCTTATTTATAATAAAATAATGAATTTTCCATGTTTCTCTATTATTGAGACACATTTTCTATATCTAATATATATTGCATTGCATAAATTCCATTTTATATACACCTCTGAAAAGAATAAAAACTGGTATTTATGTTTCAATCAAAGTATCTTCAAAGTATTAAAACTACTAAAAAGAATAATTAAAATGAGCTCACAAATATATTTTTAATTTTTGAGAATTATCGGGTTTGTTTCTTTGGTTTTTTTTGACATCATCTACTGACTTCACTGACTTTAATCGTACAATATACATTTAATCTACTCTTTCACACACACATGCATACATACTCATATTTGTCTTATGTAAGATTGCAAAGATGTGACACTACGGAGTGACATGATTTCCGTAAGATTCATGTTGCTAAACTGGAGCCTGCCAAGGGCAAATAATTCTTATGAAGTTGTTCTGAAATGTTTCTGATATTTTTGGAGTCCTACTCAGTCAACCATTGAGGAAAAAATATAAAGAAGAACATCTTTATTCTAGACTACCAACATATAATATTAATAAATCTTTTACAGATACATTGAATATGTGCTGAAACGCTAATCTTTCTGTATATCATAGCACAATTGAAATAGTTGTAGATAATTATTCAGAACTTCAACCTCATGTTTATTTCTGTATTAATGTTTTCTTTTTAGTAAAGTGTACAGGAAATACTATAACATATATTTCATACTAATATGTAGTGTACTTTCATAAGAGTTATATACTGTTCTTTATGAATATCCATAATGCACAAAGTTAAAATGAGAGAGCTATAATTGGAAAATAGGTCAATAAGAGCACAGTTCAGAAGACAGCCATATCATCTGTCATTTGTTCTTGTCCCTTCTGTAATGAGGATGTTTGGATTGTAGGTTAAAGTAGTTTCTGTGAACAGCGATGTTGGAATCATATACAAAGCTGTTAGACCAGGATGACAGAGTTCTTAACAAGAAAGGATCACGCAAGCACTAGCCAACCCCAATATGTCCATTATAATAAAATTCAAAGGAAAGAACTAATCTGAACAGTGGATATAAAATAGGAAACGTTCTTCTGAGAGGAAAACATGAGAGGGATGATCACAAAGTGATTCATGACCTTAAAAGTATCGTTTTGCCATGACAGAGGGATATTAACTCTCAGTTTCAGAGTAAGAATAAACTCTTAATTTATACTTTGCTGAGATGCTCATTTACAAAATTCTAGTTGGAAGTATCTTGTATAACTGATATGACCCACAATAGACAAAATGCTTCTTTATTGATTGTGCTTTTAGAGCAAAACAGTATTTTAAAAATTGCTTAATATTACAAAACTGATGCCCAGGGATTTAGCTCAGTGGTTCTGCTGCCTGCCTTGCAAGCGCAAGGTCCTGAGTTCGATCCCCAGTGCCAAAAAAAAACCCTATACAACTGATTACCACTATTTAGGGGTTACCACTATTCAGGTAACACTTAGTTAGATCTAGTGAAAATGATTAAGTTGCCTCTAGACTCAATTTACCAAACTTAAAAGCAAAATTTTGCAATTTTATTTGTATGGGGATATAGAAAATCTGACACTAGCCAACTTTTAATCTAATCAAAATAAAGTTTTCCAATTTGGGGCCTATAAGGCAAGTATTTTTCTCCTTTATAATTATAAAATCTATCACGTTATAGTAGGAAGGAATCTCCTTTTGTATTAAATGTACCAAGCAAAACAAACTAACTGAAGGTTGGCTTGTTTTATGAAGCAAGCTTTGTTAATATTAATGTTAAGCACCTGAGGACAGAGCATTTTTGCTGCTGATGAAAAAGTATCCAAGCGTTATCCTTTACCCTACAGCAGGAGGTAAGATGCCCACAGAAAAGACCATTTCCTTCATTACGTTTTTGTTTCACAAAGGTATTCACCATTTGGTCATGAACGACCATGTCTTTAATAGAATTTGTAGTTTTATATAAGCTTTAAATTGCCAAATAAGGTATTCAAGTGCAAACCAAATCACTTTGAATGAACATTTTTGATTTTGAATGTTTTCATTATTCTCTAGATTATTGAGATTAAATAATTTCCCTTGTATGTAAGAAAATTTCTATTTATACATCATGCACGACTTCATAACTCTAAAATTCAGAACACTTTCTGGAATATTTGGATTCACAGGTACCAATTTTGACTTGATCAAATTTGAAATTATATGTAACCAGAAAGATCATTTAATTTCTATGACAAAAACTTACATAAACATTTGATTTGACACTTATTATTTAAAGTTAAAACTATCTCCAAATCATTTATTTTCCTAAAATTGAAGCACATAAAATATTAAATTTAAATTAAGCATATAAAATTAAGCATTAGTTTTGAAATTGTTAATTAAAAATAAAAGTTGTCTCGTTCTCAATGTAAAAGAATGCTATATCTAAGAACAGCTATATTAGCCTTCATTCTAATCATAAATGTTGTGTTTGAATTATCAAAGATTTTTTAAAAGACAGTAAAATAGAATGATATAGAGAGAAATAAATGTGGCAGATCTCATTTTTGATTCCTGCATTATATGACAGCCATGAAAAATTATTTGTCATTTTTATCACTTTGTTCTAATTAAATCCACATAATCTTCATTTTTTAAAGTTTAATCAAAGTAGTGCATACATTTTGCTTATGGGCCAAACTGGGCAGAGAGGCTCATACTGAAAAGTAGTTGTCCCTTTTCCCTGAGCTCTTCCAATCACCAGATCCATCTACCATTGGCTCTCCATGTCAGTGGGTTCCGAATCCATGGATTCAAAAAACCAGGATGGAAAACATTAAGGAGAAAAATGGCATCTGGACTGAACGTGTTCTGACTTTTTTCCTGTAATTATTCTCTGAACAATACAGAATAACAACAATGTGCATAGCGTCTACATTGTATTCAATGTTATAAGCAATCTAGAGGTGATTAAAGTATGTGGGAGGATGTGCATAGGTCATAGGAAAATACTACTCCATTGTATTTGAGGGATTTGTGCATCCACAGAGTTTGGTATTGGCAGGGGATACTGGAACCAGTCTCCCTGGATTCCCAGGGATAATTGTACTTTTTAGGGATCTTTATTTTACTATCACCTCTATATTTACATAAAATGACTATTACTTTTTGATCTATTGATTTTTGAAAGTATGCATGGACTTTCTATTATAGGAAGATAGTATTTTATGCTCTTACCAATATTTTATTGCCAATACTATGCCTATATAATCATCATTCTCTACGTACACAAGTACTGTACCATGATTCCCTTTTATACATTTTTGTTTGTTGTTGCATTAAACAACTTTTTGTTTTTTCATTTTTTTGTTTGTCATTGCATTAAACAAAGTTTTAAGTTTCTCAATTTTCGTTTGAAGTAGCACTAAGCCATTTTATGTCTTCAAGAACCTTTTGAAACAGTTTTCCATGTCAGTGGACCAGATTTTGTTGGTATCCCCTACTGGGAGACCCCATGTAGCTGCTCCATCTGAACTCAACGAAAATGTTTCATTCATTCATTACCAGCAGAATATTAGTTGAGCAGCAAATGAAGAGCTGGGTGGTAGGAGTGATAACTTTCAGGTACAGGAAATAAGAGGAGTTACTGTAGAGTATTTAAAAACAACACTAGAACTCTTTGGAAATCTGTTTTTATCATCACCATGTATCAATAATTCTAAACAGTGTCAGCTATAAAAAAAATATTCTTCCAGGGCCAACTACCATACCTCACGAAGGCTATTGTTTTAATTATGGTTCTTTTATGCTTTTCTTATTTTTCTTGAATTTGTAAAATCAACTTTCTTTTTTCACTTATTTTTATTGGTGACAGATTAATGGGTTTCATTTTGGCAGATTCATATGTGCACTTAATTTTTTTTTTCTTTTTCTTTTTTTTTATTTTGGCATTTTTAACTTCTGTATTTATATTTTCTTATTCATATATGTACGATGATTGAAATATTTTATCTGAGTTGTTAGTTATTCTCAGTTTTTCTTCTATAAATTTGAAATTTGATTGTTTAAAGTATGCATATTGTTAAACGTTTCTCTACTTCTTTGTCCCTTGGGTTTTTTTTTTTGTATTAAATTCTTTTATTGGTACATTGTAGGTATACAACACAATTACATTTCTCATTGGGAATTGTACCTTTACATGATGCATCTTGGTTCTTATTTTTTCCCCATTCCTAGCCCTCCCTTCACCCCCTCCACCCTTCCCTATTTACAAAGACTTTGTTTCCATTTTTTCCATTTCTCAGCATTTTTCCTTTCCCTTCTTTCCTTTCCCCTGCCTCTCCCACTACCCCTACCCCTTTGGACCTTTTCTTCCTATTTTGCATTATCGATTATTCATTCTAATCATTGGTACATTTTAGGTATACAATATAATGACATTCATCATTGGAAATTTACACCTTTACATAGTCTCTCTTGGTTTTTATTTTTCACCCTTGCCCAGCCCTCCCTTCAACCCCTCCATTCCTCCCTATTTACAAAGATTTTGTTCCTATTTTTCCATTTTCTCATATTAATTCCATTCCCTTCTTTCCTTTCCCCTACCCCTCCCACTTCCTTCCCCTTTGTCCCTTTTCTTCGTATTTCACATTACCTATTATACATTTTAAGAAAATTTAAAGGTACAACTAACTTAATTGTTCTCTCCATCATCAAAATTTAGCATTTACTTTCCAGCCAGTTGCTTACTGACACTTGAAGTTTATTTGTTTGTTTGTTTTTTATATTGTATATAATATGTGTCTTCTAGTATTCTTGGCTATAATTGCTAACCTAAATATAGTTACTCACTGTCAAAAAAATCATGAGCAAGAGAGAGTCTGAGGAAAAATAATATATTAAAAGTGGGAGTACTTATTGGTTGCTAGATTCTCTGTAGTAAATCAATACATGGATGATAATTTTAAGACATCATTGATTATTTTCCTAGGAGTGTCTGCTTTCACAGCTTCCTCTGTAAGGTTTATATCCAAATAATCACAATTGCAAAGATTTCCTAGATTATATTAGCAAATTTATCTTTTTCAAATTAATAGAATTCATGGAGTGAATCACATAATTGTGTTACATTGTTGTGCACTGAAGTGAACTTTAGTTTCAGTTGTCTTGGTTATCCAAAAATAAAGTTTTAAAATTCTTTTTTATCTTTATTAGTGTATGCTTGCAGTACATAATGACTCCATACCCCATGGGGAGTTGGTACACGTCAATCCCACATCATAATTGTCTTTTTGTCCCCTACCCATCCCATCCCTCCTTGCTCCTTCCAATTCTAGATCCTCTTCCCACTCGCTTTATTTCCATTTTTTTCTTTCAATTCTTTTTTTCATCCTCTTTCCTTCCCCCCCTCCTTCCTTCTCTGCCCCTTGTTCCCCTTCCTATTTGAAAAAGATCTCCCTACTTCTTATTAGCTTTTTTGCTCTTTATTTATATTTTAGTTTCTCATGCAAGAGAAACTATGTGAAATTTAAAATCGTATGTCTGATTTATTTTAAAATTAGGTGTCAAGGTGCATCCATTTACCTATGAATTCCTCAAGTGCTTTGTTCTTTATGGCAGAGTAACACTCCTTCGTTTATAAATATCACATTATCAAGCTTTGTAATATTTCTTGGTAACACATGAGCACAATTTCAAAAAATATCAATTTTTATTATGTTTATTCTCACATTCTGTGTTATGTGGGGCAAACAGGGACTTCATACACGTACTCAAACTGAGTGTGGAAGCTGAAGAAATTTCAATGTAAAAAAACCTCAGAAATATTATGCCTTGAAACAACCTGAAGAAACCAAGGATAAGCATTTTCAGTTAACACTGAGTGAAAAAAAAATGGATGGTTAGAGGCAAATTTTAGAATAATTTGGTAAGGTTCTATAAGTCTATTTTTCTTGTATATGAAAAAAAATGTAGAATGATCCAGTTTGACTCCTCAAGTCTGTTTTCCTGTATTCATATTAACATATGTTTTTATTTGAATGAAATTCTAATTGTCTGAGCTGGCAGTCAGTTTACACCAGTGCTTATGTGCTTTCAAGCTTCCCTGTCACTTACGTCTAGATTCGTAGTTTTGATGAGGAATAAATTTAGAGGCCTTCAAGTACCACTTTGCTCTATCACCTAGAACAAGTTTTTAGTCACTGTGAAATCAACAAAATGGGTCACAACAGCTTTTTCAAATATATGAGAGAAACAAAATTTGCTATGAATCATACACTGTAAAGCTGAGTATATTTATTTGTGGTCAATTTGCGCTGTTTAGGGCAAACATGCATTCTTGTTTGCCTGGGACAAATCTCCTTTATACCTGTTTTTCCCCTGATTGTCTGATTTTCCTTTCACACTTAATGATGTGACAGTTAGGAAGATAAAATATATATTTAGCCCAGTAATAGACTGTAGGCTGTAATATAATTCTTAAAATGGTCACAGTAAAAGTTTTTAAAATATATTTTCCTGGGTGTTAACATATTAATAAAATAGAAATATTTTGAGCATGTTTTTCTTTCTTTTATGCCTTTGTATAATTAGATCTTTCTATGTACAGTAGCTTTAATTGCTTCTCAGCCTTTTGGCTAAGATCAACTGTAGTATGTAGAGTAGCTTTCTCTTTTTTCCACTTCATTCTTTGACTTCCAGAAAAATTCTTATTTTTGAAGACTTACTTATTCTGGAAATAATAAAATGCAGTATCTATTAAGTATTAAACACTTGTATACAGTTAACTACTGAGAAATATGTAGCATTGGATAAAGTGAAGGTGTAGATATGACAATATTTTGAAAGGGAATGACTTCTGGATTTGATAGAAGAAAGTAGAGGTAAAATCTTGAATTTAATTAATCATTTGTATCATGGGGAAAATGACCAGTGAAGTTCGACATGTGAATGGGACCAGAATATAGAGAATCTTTAATGCCAGGATATCATGTACAGAATTTTGCCATGACAAGCATGTGAATTCGCACACATCCACATCAGCAAACATTTACTCAATACGGTGTTTAGTTAGCAGGTGACATAAAGAAAATTATTTTTCTAAAGTAAGACAAAGATATTTTTCATAAGTGGAGGGAGCATAATTCAGGGCTCTAAAATAAGACAATAGATTAAAAGTATGTTTAATAATAGCAGCCATTCTTTCTGGAGTGAAGAGGAATCTCAGTGTTGTTTTCATTTGCATCTCTCGAATGACCAGTGATGTTGAACATTTTTTCATGTATTTATTTGCTCTTTCTACTTCTTT
>NW_004624798.1:1291029-1312560 GCF_000247695.1 Heterocephalus glaber
AAAGAATTTAATAAATAAATAAGTAAATAATAATGAAAAAATATAAGTTTAATAAATGTTGTAGCCTGGGTCACCCAAGCAAAGAGCATCTGAGCTGAGATCTGCCACATTGGTTATTTATTACACCTCACAGTGCACAATCTGTATCACTGTTTCAAATTTTAAACACAAATATAATTACAAAATAAGCTTTCATCTTGCTTATAACTCTGTTAAAAAAGCAGCATGATCATTAGGCATTGTCTTCCTAATGACAGCTCAGAAACCCAAGTTACCTTCCATTTGTGTCTCTGGCACATTCAACACCTTTATTACATGATCTGTATATCAAATAAAATTAAGCTGAAAAATTACTTTAAAGTACTTTCAAAATTTACTTTAAATCATTGTCTCAATTCTTTTGGTTAGCCTCAGTCATATGGATGTACCTAACTGAAAGGGCAGCTGAGAGATAGAACCTCAATGCTCAGAAGAATAAAAACTGTAATCAATATGAGACGTCTCCCATGCTAGGGTTACTCCTTTGTCTTGTTTCATGTTTTTGAAATCTTGTTTTAATGTCTCAATTTTTAAACCTGAAGAAAGAGCTTAGGCTTTTCGTTGTGCCTAAGAGCACTGCAATCTCTGATCTCGGTCCAGGTGAACAGCATCAGTGAGAAACCCACTGACAAGCAAAGGGCCAGGCGTGTCATGACAGCGAAGGGCAGAAAAGCAATGCACCAAAGTCTTATTGCCCATACACTCGCTTTCTCCCATGAGAAGCAAATCCCAATCTCCCAGATAAAGTTACTTGTGAAGGAAAATGCCAAGAAAAATGCAAAGGGCTTTGCCCTCTGGTGAAGTCCATACCTGCTTTCTTGCAGGAACTCTAGCCCTACAACCTAATATCATGAGTCTGCTGATTTTCTGAGGCAGAAAGTAACAGTCTTAACAATATAGAAGGGGCTGGTTTAGATTTGGAGTCAGAATTATCTCTGAAGTTTAGCTTTGCCTGTGTCTAGGTTCCCTATGGAGAGAGATCCTTCTCCTCTTTCAGCACACGGTTGCTGTTCTTTCTTAGTTTGATAAATATTTAAAGTTAGAATTAGCCAGGCCTTAGGGATATAAATAAGAACTTAGAAGCGTATGTGGAGTTCAAAGTTTAGTACACTATAGATCTGTGTATATGCATACACACAACTCTAGGCTACATGTAATATCGCTCAACTTTACCTGGACTTTGTCCTTTCTGTTATCTTGAAATTTGCCACCACCTTTGCATGTGGTGAAGTCTTTTCTGTTAATCTAGCCAATAGCTTTGATAGTCCAAGCCTACCCGGCCTTACTCAAGGAAATGGACTCATTTCCCTGTTTCTCAAATGAAATTAAAGAACCTAGCACAAATATAGTGTCTAACACAGTGTCTGATTCTGAGATCAACTCAATAAACATGAAATGTTTTTCCTCCTGGGCCCTCCACTGGAATTACCTCCTCTTTCAAAGTTTGATTAGAAGATCCAGCACACCAACAGGTAAGAAAATTTAAGTTAAAAAATTTCCAGGAAATGGCCCACTAAAAATAAAATCAGAAGTCCATGTATAAAAACTGAGACTCAAAAAAATGTTCAGAGAATCAAACCTGTACTGAAATGTGGGAGAAAAAAGAACTAAAGGAAGAGCTTTTGAATATAAAATATCTGGGGCCTCCTGGGTTCTAAACATAAATAATCTCATTGGTGTTTCACAGATTTTCAAGTTAAGAAAGACTTCCTAACAAGATTAAATTCATGATGGACCTGTGAATTATTTTATTAATATCTCAGAAATACTTAAATTGTGTTTCTGAATAATACAGAGTCTGCTAAAAATATATACAAACTTTAGGAAAAGAAGAATAGTGTGATGTATGAGTGACCCTAGAAGATGGCATCTATCACAGAAAACCCACGACACTGCCGGCCCTTAGAGAAGAAATTGAAAATGCACGTGCAGCAATCTTAGTGACCAAACAGTTACCCAAGCAGCAGTTCGCCGTACTAATAAGTGTCTGGAAGCTTATGGCCGTCACTTTGAGCACCTCTTGTATCTGCAGAGGCCAAACGTAACTTGTATTAATGTCTCAATAAATTTAGTATAAAATATTTATAAAAATTTTTCTTTTCCTGAAGTGTGTATACATTTTTTGGTGAACTCTGTATTAATAAGTAAGACATGTGCAATATATATGTTTTATAAGATCCTTGTTGTGTCCAAACCAATGTCTCAGACATTGTAGACCTTAAAAATATTTCTTCTTTTGCACATTGTTGAAATCATGTTATCCAGTGTACTATATTTCAATCAAAATGGATTGATGACTGGTATCCATATTCCTGTTGCTATGGTTTGAATAAGTGTCCCCGAAAGGGCCATGTGTTAAATGCTCGGTCTTCAGCCTGTGGTATTATTGGAAGGTTTTGGAATTTTTCAAAGGTGAGACCTAGAGGGAGGCCCTCCTCATGGGGAATGTGCTCTTGACAGGAGTACTGGGATGCCTGCCTCTTTCTCTTCCTCTCCTCTCAGATCTCTGCCATCAGATATAAGGTTTTGCCACCTACTTCCACCATGATGTTCTGTCTCACCACAGGCCCCCAAACAACAGGGAAAACCAAGCATGAACTGAAACCACCAAGATAAACCTTTTCTGTTTATAAGATTATTACCTTGTTACAGAAATAGAAAACTGATTGATAACACTGCTTATTAAAGAGAAAGACAGGAATGAAAAAAAATCAACCACCAAATACAGTAAGCAGTAAGGCTACCCTCTTCGCCATTTTCACTCATTGAGTACAAATTACTATGAAGCCACAAGGCAAGCAGCCAAATGCCTGCATAGTAGGCTTTTGTACTGGTTTCTAAGAATCAACCTGATATTTTAAAAACAAACACTCCTAATGTGATGTAGGAATAAAATGTAAATAAACCCATAAGTAAATATACTAATCATTTTTATCACAAATCAGAATAATATTATCACATATTTAATAGAAAAGTATCCAATAGATAGTTTGTTTTTCTATCATTATGGTTATGTTGATCAAACTGGCTCAGGCAACATGAACAGTTAATAAAGACAGCTGACATAGCCTTACTAAGAACTCAGATTATTTGTGATGATGAGTTAAATCAGTTTAGTTAGAAGAGGGTATTAAATATTAAAGGATTCAGCACATTTTTGTTTCTTATGTAAGTCATGTATGAGGTTAATATTTAGGTAAAAAGTAAAACAATATGAAACTGCTTGCAGCAAGCAAGAACACACATGTATTTAGGGAAAAAGCTTGCATTTACCATGTGCCCCTATTTTTGTTTGTTTTTTATCACCTGTGAGACTAGACACTTTCTTTCTAAGAGCACAGACTGAATCTTCTGTTTATATTACAACTGTCTTGGAAGGGAGATAATGTGTACTCCTTAACAAGGAAAAATGAAGGAATCAGTGAATGAAATAAGGAATACATAAGTAACAGACTGAGGAGAAATCAATGACAAAAATCAATACTTGAAGGACATACATAGTACTACAATGAATTGAAATAAATATATTAAGAATAACTCAAGTTATTAAAGAGTATTCAGGGGGCTATAATCAAGGAGAGAGAAATTTGAGAGGGAGGAAGGGGGCAATAGATCCTCACATGCGTTCAATCACTAAGAGATGTCAGTTTCTCATATGACATTTACTTCTACCATATAACAATCCTCAGCTTGCCTACTTCTGATTGTAGATTGGTTCCATCAGAAAGATCTCTGTTAGCTTGAAAAACTTCTTCCTCTCTCTGTGTGACTGCTCACCATTGGAGTGTCCCTTAGACTGTGGTGAATGCACAGAACAGGGTTCTTAATCTGAACTCCTTGCCACTAACCTGATCAGGTGGGAGGTGGAAGTGTGCAGCATGTGCTTGTGTGCACAAAGGTGGGTATTTTTCTACCCAGAATACAGAGCCAACGATAAGATAATTAAAAACAGCTTGACTAGAAAACAAGTTAATTAAGGTAAAAAAACAGAAAGCCTAGGTAAAGTAGTCAGAAGTACTTACAATCTGTAGATTTCATATCATTAGTCTAAGTTCTCACACAGGTAGGATCTAAAACAAAGAAATTATTAGTACCAGTTGTGTACCTTTGTAGTTGAAGAGTAAAAGTATTTAAAACTGTGAAAATCAACTAATTCTTGGTTCACAAGCTGAAAAATAAATTTTCAATAATATACACTTTTTGAAAGAAATACCAACTTATATACCACGACTTATTTTTATGGATAGTAAAAAAAAAAGCTATGCTTTTAATGTCAAAGATGAATTCTAAAGGTGGAGTCTGTCTACAGATAAAGTATTCATTTTATTTCCCTAACTTTTGAATAAAAAGGAAGTGTCTTTATTCAATATTTCCACCGTGTTCTAACAAACATGACAAATTTTATGTGATAAAATAATTGAAAACAGCTTTTGTTTACCAGGTAAGCAATTACTACTATTATTCATAGATATTGCATTGAGGAATTTCCTGTGACTTAAGATGTGCACATATTTATGGGAAATTCATAATTTCTATCTAATTTTCACTATTACTTTTTAACCAAAGCCAGGATGCAAGAGATACATTGCTGGAATAAAACATTCAGTAGATCTCGTCTATATTTATACTCCCCTACCCATGAGAAAACTTAAACCCTATTTTTGAGAAGTAACTGAGAAACTGAGAAATTTGTGATTTATAAGGATTTAATTTGAAAGAAAATGAGAACAATGTGGTTTTTGGAGTAAGGAAGTAGAATATTCTATAAAAATGTAGTAGATATTTTATGTGGGTTTAAAGCATGAACTTTCTCTAATCACCTCACCCAAGATGTTAACATGAATTAAAAATAATTAAAAAGTAAATGAAGCTTTAGCAGTGGAGTTTTACACATCATTGGGCTGGAAGTTGCCATGTTTGTTTGTTTGTTTGTTTTTAAATCTGTGTGCACAATTTCCAGTGGCTTTGAGGAACCATTTTGAAGGCACTCATATACACCTTTTAGGTCAGGCATCTCAACCTTCTTATAACAACTAAGAGAGTTATTTATAATCACATTTTTCCTGTTTGGACTTTTACTTTTTCTGGCATATATTCTCACCAATAGTGACCAGATTACTTGGGTCATTTAAAAGTAATTTTTTTCTTGCTGAAACAACAAAAAACTCAAGATTTTAAGGGGACACATCATTTCTGATTAAAAAGTTTGAAAAACTTGTCCTCAGCTATCTATCACAATTAACCAGGTAGGCAGATTTTCTCCTAGAAGTGGCTGGAAATGGATGAGACTTGCACAAGAGACACCGGGCATAAGGTTGGCATAAAAATGAATAGTATTCTTCTCCTGTGTATAATATGAGGAGTCTTATAAACTGCTGCTTCACAGTGTAGAATCATAAGGCCCTGCGCACTGATTCACTGAAGCTATGACTGTGTGCTAGGTGCCAGGGATAGAATTGAAATCAAGGTAGTTCTGATTTGACAGTTGTCTTTAGTTTGCTGTCCTGCTGCCCTGGTGTTTAATCCAAAACAACACTTTCATGGTTATTTAACTTTGGTGAAGAGCCAGAAGTCAGGCAGCACCAGATCCAGTGATTAAGGTGGATGAGGACAAACTATAATGCTTTGATGAGCCTGCCTTTCTGACAGATGGCATTTGCCAGCAGCAGTCACTGTATGTTTGATCACACCTGTACAGACAGGCAGGGAAGAAGACTTCTTGAACTCCTTCAGAAAATGGCAAGAATGATGAGAAAACTGTGTTAAAATAATGGGGGATATTCTGAAGGGAATTAAGGTCAATGTGTCTTTTTAAAATGTAATATATATATATATATATATATTTTTTTTTAATTTTAACACATACTACAAAATCTGATCGCTCCCTGTAGTTCATTACTCTCTTCTGTGAAGAGTATTTGGATTTTGCAACTGATTTTCACCCACGTGTTGACTTGTTTTCCTGATATAACAGCAGCAACTGGCATGGTCAACAAGCTGTCTGTCTTCAACCAATCCTTGGTAACATGTCCACGTAGTCTCTACTCTTAATCTCCATCATTAGGAATAAAAGAAGATTGAAAAGTATGAAGAAAAAGTAAATTCCACCAACATCTAATCACCTTCTGGTAGATGCATCTATGAGAATATGAGCAAGGTGGACTGTATTGTGCCCTAGATTAACATGTCAAAGATGGGTAAGCATCAATGGAGTGATTACTTCAGTTTGAATTTTCTGTGACCTACATCCCAAATTGATTCATTAAGTTTGGTCCGATGCAGTGCAATTTGTATTTTAACAAGTTTCCTTAGCAATTTGGATGCAGATAGAGCATATGTCTACCTCGAGAAACACTGGTATAATGAAAATGTTACCAGCTGCAAAGATAAATGAACTGGTCACCTACCTGACCCCCACCAGTTATAAGTAAGATTTATGACAGCTGACAAGCCTCTTGAAGCATCAATTTGCTCATCTGAAAAATTTGGATTTTAATACCTATCACAAAGTTTTAAATTAAAGTTTAATTAACATAATGAATATGTATGGCTGGTCATATAATATGAATTCAGTTATTTTTCTTCTTTTATCAGTCAAATTGAAGATGCAATAGTTTGGTTAAAATGATATCCAAGCAGTTCTGGAAAACATGAGGAGTTGATCACAAATTATATGGTTGTATCAGAAAGGCTGAGAAGCAGTTAAATACGTGATTTCGGCTCAAAGTAAAATGTACTTTCCCATTATAACTATTTATCAAATGAGATTTTGAGTCATGAAGATGATAAATTTAAGAACCACTAAAGTTAGCATTTCTGCAATTAGATTTGGAAGATTTTCTAATTAGAATGGTATTAAATCTGATGACACACAAAGTACATGAATTACTAGGTATTGCCATTCTTGTTTGCTGTAGATAAAATCTTAAAACATTCATTTTTAAAATACTGATAATTATACTGATAATTTATACTTCCAAATAAAGTCAAAAGTTTCTCTTATATACTGTAAAAATTCTCATGTACTATATCTGTAATTCTCATTTTCTCAGAAATAATTAACAATATTTTCAATGAATTATGTGACCCTAACACTTCAAACTTCTGAGTAAGCTATAAATAGAAGCAGAGAGTAAAACTATATCAAGCCATATCCTCGAGATGATATATTAACTGAGTGGACTTGATATGCCTAGAATAAAATGAATTCTCACAAATCTTTCGCATTTGTTTTTTTTTTCTTAAATTCTTTTATTGGTACATTTTAGGTATACAACACATCCCATTTGTTTTTATAACTCTTATAACTCAGATTTTTCTACATGGTCAAAAAAGAAAGTAATTGGATTAAAAGGGAGATAATACCACAGAAGAAGCAGAACTCAGTAAGATAAAGTGATAGTTTTTATAATTTTCATATCATTGTTTAAGGAGAAATACTTAGGACATGAATCCTCCTGCAGTTCAAAGGGCTGCACTGAGTAAATTCCTAATATGTCTGTATATAGACAAATTAAATGAGATCAATATTCATTTCCCAGAGAAATTGCAAAGAAAGCATCAAACAATTTTGAAAAAAAGAATGGAAGTTATTGTTATGAAGATGTGAATTTTCTCTCAAATGTGTCATGCATCCAAACCACATTTATACTTTAATAATTTATATTTCTGATCATATATCAATACATGTTGAGTACAAAAAATTTTAAAATACAGAAAGGTAGAAGCAATGTATGAATACCTCATAATCTTACCCTGTTTTCAGAAATAAACAAAAATACTTTAGTTTTATATTTATCCAGAGCTCTTTTCTTCCTTCATTATAACATGTAGAAAGAGGATATTTTTAATTACTAGATTTTTAAATATATTATAATTGAAAATCTAGAGTGCAATAAACTAAAGATAGGTATGGAGACATGCAATTTGTCAGTTTTGGAATTAATTTACAGTATCCATCCCTGGCCGGAACAATGTGAATTTCTATCCCTGGAGTTTCAATACAAATTCTTTTATAAACACTTAAATGTTGAAAAGAAAGAAAATGAAGAAAAAAAAAACCCTCGACTTCCAATTATACTTTCAACCTTAATAGTCAAACTTAAAAGACTAAACTTTACTTTTTAAAAGTTATTGAAATCTGCACTGCTATAATGAATTAGAGCCATAATTGACTAAAAATATGTTTGAGTTATATTCTAAAGAGCCTAGGACCAGGCTTATATAATTTCCTGGTGATGTCATTTATAGATCAATAACTAAAATAATTGTTTACTTTATAAATAGTCAAATTGAATTGGTCAAAGAGACATTTTAGTCATTAAGGCAAAACTGTCAGATGAACTATTCAACCCCATATTGATGACTAAGTACATAGAAGTGGAACTGTTCAAAATGTCTGCCTTAGCTACAAATTGACCAAATCTATGTGAACTAAAGTAATCGCTATTTGTAAAGACAGATCAATGCAAACCCAGTTTGTTATTGTAGCTAGCTGCCTGAAAATCAGCATAAGAAGAAATACAAATATGTGCTTAATACATATTTTCTGATAATAAATAGTGTTTTGTTTCATCAGTCGTTTACAAAAAAAGAAAAACAGATAAATTTAAAATGTGAACCCATAAAAAAACTGGATTTTATTGAGTTTCTGCTTAATTTATACCATCAATACATACTACTCTGTTCATATTTCCAAAGTAATAAAAATTTTGGGAAATTATTGATTTCATCAATAGAGGCATAACTAATATAAATTAGATGCTGCAAATAGTCAAAAATAATACATAAATATATTACTTCATAATGATGCATAAATAAAAATGTCATAGAACTCAAGCATGTTTCTCATAATTTAGCAATTTACAAAGGAAAGCACAATTCCAACAGTTTTGGCTGTGATTTCTTTTTCCTTTGGCGTAGGAGGTCATTGACTTGTGTTGATTCAATAGAAGCACCATTCTTTCATAGTTCATGAAGAGTAGTTTTTGTTTGTTTGTTTGGAGAATTGGCATACCACAGACACTCCTGTTTCTAATCTAGACATCAGGTGATTGTGGTGAACAATGATGCAAAGGTGATGGTGCCCAGAAAGCACTGCACAAACAGTTTTTCACAACAACACAGAGTAGCATCCAGAATGAGGTGGTTCAGCAGCACCTGACAGAAAGTAGCCCTTAGGGACAGTGTTGAATACAGCATTCTATGTGGGTACACCATGACTCCTGATTTTCCTAGGCCTATGCTCAGCTACCAGGATAAACCCAGGAAGGTTGCTTCTTTTCTCTTCATGTTCAAGAAGATAAGGTATAGAATTCATTAAAATAGAAATAAAAACTTGGGCTCATTTTCTATTTTATTGCTTTTATTTTAAATTATGAAGAAAAATTGAGTATGTATTTTGTATACTTTTTTCTCAAGACAAAGTAAAATCTTGAATTTTTAGATGTTTCTTAATTATCCCGTGGCAAAGCAATCAAAATTAAATGAGACAAGATAAAGCAACAAATAATTCTGATGCCCTATATTCCTAAATTATGTGATTCTTGGGATCATTGTATCTTGTGGAATCAATAAGAAAACGAGGAGAGAGAAATGGAAGAAGGAAAGAAAGGAGAGAGGAAAGATGATAAAGGAAGAAACAAGGATGGCAGGAAAAAGAGCAAGAGGGAGAGAAATAAAGATTATAAAAGAGTCTCCTACATTCAAATGTATTAAGATGTTGATATTCCTTAAGTTTTAAAAAAGAATTTATCGTAAAAGAACTATAGAAGGGAACATGGTGATATGAGTCTTTGGGTTCTATCCTCAGTCTTCTTGGCTTTCACATATTAATGGCCACACTCATAGGAAGAGCCTAACCCCAAGTGCATGATGATTCCTCAGAATTAAACTTCAACATGAACGTTTCCTCTCATTTCCAAGCTCATCCACCCAACTGCATGACAAGTATCTTTACTTGAATGATCCATGAATATTGCAAATATGTATTTATAAGTTGAGTTTATATGCTTTCCCAATCCCTTCGTCTTTTGTTTCTTATATATGTTCTATCATCTACTCCAGAGCTTGTTCTATAAACAAAGGAATCATCCACATGTGAGAACTTACTCTTTTTATTTTTAAGTTTTTCAGTTCTTCCTTTGAAATTCCCCTTTCCACTCAAATCACTGCCCATTCCTCTTCTCCTCCATCCCAAATTCTTCCTATACTCTGCTACTTCCTTGTCCTTGGACTGAGATCACTGAAATATTTTAAGAAAAACACCCCACTTTGAGTTCCAGAGACTATAATTTTAATCTCTCATCAAATATTTTGAAAATAAATGAATATATGGTAATATAACACTTATTGAAAAAAAGTCTAAACAAAAAAAAAGAAAAAAATATATTCAGAGTTTCCAGATCCCTGGCAATGTGTTATGTCAAACTTCTTTGGTGCTTAGCAAGTTACTGTATCATACTCAAATAACCATTATTTGGCATACTTTTTTTTTTTAATCTTAGTAGGATTTGCTAAATTAAGGAAAAGCTTGGGCATAAACTCAGTAGCAACTGCTCAGTCTGTGACTCTCACCTCTAGTGGAAACATTTCTTTTTCTTCAAAACTTGGTGGCTAAATAGCAGCTGTATCAATTTGTTGGGAGGTTACCATAAAACAACTCAAGCATCAGGTAGAAGGTTAACTGATACAAAGAGGAGAAGCCTTCCCTAGTTCAAGAATCTGTGATTTAATTCTATCATTTATGTTTCCTTTCTTCCTTCCAAGATTTCTAAAATGGTTACTTTACTATAGTTTAAAACATATGTACTGTATATCGTCAATATTTACTCCATTAGTAATAGAGATACGTTGTAACATATTCAAACAATACACAATGTACAGAAGTATATAAAGTAAAAAGAAGTAAAAAGAATGAAAGTCTTACTGTTAAAGAATGGATTTCTATTCTTTTATTCATTTATACAGGTAAAAATAATATTATCAGTGTGTTATATGTATCACACATATTCACATGTACATATATTCATTTTATATAAATTTTATATTAATTAGCAATTATTGTTTGTCCCATTTGATTTCAGAACATCTTTTTATGTTAAAACACAAAATGATAGCTACTTTATATTTTTTACAAATTATACTACTTTACTTAAATAATTCTTTATTGCTAGACATTATTTAAATTTCAAATATTTTATTTATTATTTCAGTTAATCTACATTCTATCCTATTTGGTAAATATGTATGAGTTGTAAATCTAGTAAGAGGACTGAGGCTTTAACAGGAATATAGAATTTATAGAATTTTAACTGTTTTATTTAGAACTTTTCCCCCAATTTTGGGTTTGATAAGCTATTTTACAATCTCATCTTAAGATACATTCAAAGCATTATGAGGACTACTATATTTCAAAAATATAAATCCCAGAAGTAGAATGGCCCAATAGAAATATATTTACACATTAATTTTTTATAGTACTGTCTAATTACTTTTCAAAAAATTATTTACCTTAAGGTCAACAGATGTGTCTACTTCTTTACATATATGACACCAAACATTATGTCTTTTAATATTCACTGATCTCATGGATGAAAAGTTATTTTACTTTACTTTGTTATGACATTCATACATTTGATTATCTTGTACACTGACTTTATTTCTCCTTTAAAGACATTATTTGGTAATTTTTTTTTTTTTGGTACCAGGGATCGAACTCAGGGGCCTTGGCCCTGCAAGGCAGGCAGTGTCACCACTGAGCTAAATCCCTGGCATTGGTAAATAATATTGAATTTGTTCAATGTGCCTTGTGCTTTTTTGCTTTTTCCCTAGGTTGCAGTCATTTGACCATACAGACTCTTCTGGATTATCCATAGGTGAAATGACTGCAGTGTAATTATTCATGCACATTTTTCTCATTCCATACTTGCATAATTTAATTGTGGTAGAATATGATGTCACATGTAATTATTATTTAATATATTGATTTTTTGTCTTCAAATGCAAGATACACATGAGAAGAAAAGTACAGCAAGTTCTAAGAGCTTATTTTGTAATGATTCTTTGTGATCATCTAAGGTGAAGGCTTCTTTCTCCACATATATGGGGTAATGACTCTCAGCAGTTCTCTGTGTCTCCATGATTGCTCCTACACTCAGTCATGTTTTGATTCACATAACTGTAATTACCAAAAAGGATTTTAAAATATATAAATAATTTAGAATTTTTTGCTATAATATTTAAGTTAAATTTCAAGTTAAAAATATGCTTCATATTTCTAATTATTAACAGAAATGTTCAAATTATGGAAATATATTTTAATCTGTCTTTGCATAGAACAATTTTGTGAAAATTCCTCTGAAATCAGAATCCCAGCAATAGAGAAATCTGTTACCACCAGCCAACTTCATTCTGATCTGAATAATAATTGAGAAGCAGCTGAAGTCTAGTAATGTTTTATGCCTTATTCTTAATTCTCAATTTTGGTTTACTTTGTTAATAATAGTACCCAATATATTTTAAGAGCATTCATTTAAAAATGTACCAAGAGCTAATGTTTACTTCTCAACAACACTAAAAGACACTGAATAGGGAAATAACAATGTGTAATATTTATTGCATTTACATTTCAATGACCTAAAAAGGAAATCAAAGGAGTTCATTCACAAGACTTATATGTTACAGAAAACTATTACACAAGTGTTATTGCTTACACATTCCAACAAAGATGTAATGTATAGGCAACAGCTTACATAAAAGATACATGAACATTTTTAGGTATTAGAAGGTGAAATTTAGAAATAGATATTTCTAAAAAAAAACTCAAGGATCTTAGCTTAGAAAAATATTTCAAAATATCAATATTTTTTTAAAAATAAAAAGTCCCCTCACTGTCTTCACATATAGCACAATTATCAGTCTATAATTGCATACAGGTTCAAAAAGCTTGTATATTCAATATTGGAGAGTATACATATGGCTCCACACTTTGCAAAATTTCCTTGAGAATCTTGGAGTTGTTTATTTTCATTTTGTCACATAAAATGCTTGCAGGCAGTGATGCTATCATAGTTTCTTAATCACCATTTGACTACTTTTTAGGAAGAGTCCTTGTGTATTGTAAAATGGACCCAAGATAGCAGAGAGTCATGTTTGCTGAATACTCTTTAAATTCAATTGAGTAGAACCCAAAAATGAGCTACTATACTTTAAACTGAATACTGGACATCTACATTTCTTACATTTTTTTCAAAAAGGACACTTCATACATTACAACATATTTACTGTGGCTTTTTCTCTTATCAGTCTATTAAAGAAGAAATTATAAAAATCTTAGGATTTAAAAAATATTCTCAGGATCAATTAGTCAAAACTCCCATAGTTTGATTCTACAAATTAGTCATAGTGCTGATTTGATGGAATTTGATGGAGTTCCTCTAACGAGGGGAACTTAACTTCTTTCTGCTGTGAAAAAAAACTCTTCCCTAAATTAAGCTGAAATAATTCTTAGTTTTCCTGTTGATGCTGAAATCAGATCTGTCCAGGACTGGGGGCTTCTTTCTTCAGCTCCAGGACTGTTCGCTGCTGGTGGTTCACTCCTGGGTCTTTCACCAGAAATTGCTTACAACTAAAGGGATTCAACTTTGCTCAAGCTTAGCTCCTTCCCGTGAGATGTTCTCACCTGGTGACTATTTGTCTAGGAGATTGGAGCCACTAGCGTTTCACCTTATTTATGGACAACTGAAAATCCAGTTTAGCTCTGAGATCCCTGTGAAATAAAGGAGGCTTAATTTGCACTCTTTATAATGGACTTTCTCCTTTAGTTCCTTTTTGCTTTCCATAATGCTTTCCAAACTTCTTTATAGGTGTTTTTACACATATAATCCTCAATGAACCTCCTGCATGCAAATCTGCATCTCAGAATTTATTTAAGAATCTTACCATAAAATCTCTACTACTTTATGTACAATACACTTCTGGATCTTTCTGAACATGTCTTATCATTTTAAACATGACCTAAATATTCAGAGCAATCAAAGGTCATTTCTTTATTTTCACACATGTATCATTTTAATCAATAGCTTCATATTGTGGTTTATTTAAGCAAATAACCTATTTGCTTAAACTAAATCTAGGATATAAAGAAAAAAATGTAAGAGTGCTGTAGTGCACTATGAAAATGGCTGACTATTATTCCCATTTCTGCATGCTCTGTGTGCCCCTTTGCAAAATGTCATTGTAATTTCGTTCATGGAGAGGTGGGTTTGGTCACTTCACTTTCTTTAATAATTGCTATGTAGATGAGGATGATGAAAGCATTTCTGGAAAGCACTTGTACTACTTTGATCTTTGCCCTCCCATACTGCTCTTTTGAAGCCTGAAAGAGCCCAGTCTCAGCTTGCTACTTGGGCAAACGAGGCCACATGAATCACACAAACCAACTAGTCCGGCAAACTCTGGATGAGAGTATGAGGTCATCCTTGACCTTCTAGCACCTGCTGATCTGACCGAACCTAGAATAACTACCAGTCCAGTTCAGGGCATCATGACAAATATTAAATATTTTGGATGTTAATCCACTATATTCATTTGAAATTTGTGCAAGCTACCAAACTCCTTATAAAATATACAGATGTTCAAATTAATGATTCTGTTTTCCATGAGATATTTTAATAAGTATATAGCCACAACCCAGGGAAGCTTAATGAATTATATTATTAAAATAATGTGTGTTTCTTGATTTTTTAAAATACTGATTGATACAAGGCAGATTTATGAGTCAGAGTATGTCAATAATGAAGGAAACAAAAAACAAGGATTTTTTTTTGAATCAGAAACTAAGTGTTAATCACTATCCCCCAAAATATATCCAGCAGACTATTAGTTTAAAGAGATATTAATAAATTTTGCTTGACCACTTATGAGTTTGATTATTTAAATACAGTATGAAGAAAATTGCATATTTCTGTTAATTTTTATAAGACACTATAACAGGGAATATACAAACAACAATTTTATCATATTTATTCATTATAGGAATCTACTGGTGGAAATGATACCTGCCCAAGCAATGTTCAGGGATAGTCAGGACATAAACAAACATGCTGCCAGAGTAGTGCTCAAATAATTTGTTCCATGATCAGATAAATTTTGGAAACAATGAAAAGAAACAGTATCTTCATTATAGAAGTTATTAGGCTTTTCAGTACACTTACTATTCATTGATAATTGCAGTGAAAGAAATGTATTAGGACATACTGCCAATATGCTTAACTGTATGCTGCAGATGTCTGTGGACATCAATCATTTTTTGTAACCAGTGACCCCATGTCTACCTAGGCAAGCACTCCCTCCCTCCATCATTATCCTTGGTGGTTATGGTGATGGCCATTTTATTAAACCTCCCGGCATGGAGCATGATATATATGGGCTTACTGCCAAACTACAGTACTCATGATATTTTCCTGGCCATAGAGACTGATTTAGAGATGGACTCAAGAGCCAACCAGAGATAATATGACATAAATATATATTTTCTGGGATTGCAAAAGAAACTGTCACTCTGTTGTAAAGAAAACATGTTATGAGGACTGGATGCAGTTTAGTCTCCATTGTTTTGCTGCCTGGAGAAGGGGTAAAGAGAAGGACAGAGGGACAAGGAAGGAGAGGACAAGGAAAAGGATAAAATAATTAAAATGTGTGTGTGCATACACCAACTGCCACAGTGAATGTAATCATTATCTACTGCAAGCATGGACTAATAAAAATAAAGATAAAGGCCATGTAGTTAAATGATATAATCTGATATAAAGATAAGTGATATAATGATATCTGATAAATGATATAATGATATAATCTGAGTCAAACTTCCTACAACTAATGGCCTTTCCCCTTTTCCAAGATTTTGGCTCCTTTAGCTAATAAATTTCATTTTTGTTTAAGTAGATTGGATTAATATTTGCTTGTCATTTAAAACTGCAGCAGGCATAATTAAGAAATCCTAAACTCTTTCTTTGGAGAACTAGTGTTTCAGGCAACACTTTGGAGAAACCTTGGGGCCATTTAGTTAAATAGTCAAATACATAGACTTAACTGCCTGCATCTAAATCCCATTTTTACTTCAGATTAACCTTGAGACTTCAGCTGTAATACTTAAGCTCTCTGTGTTTCAGATTGTTTGCAAAATGGGTATAATGGTGCAGTTTATCTGATAAGGAGTTTGTAAGTATATAATAACTCAGGACCTGTAAAATATTTAGAAAAATGTGTAACACATAACTCATAATCAAAATGGTTGTGTAGAGAGTACATTGAACAGCAACTTCTGTAATCATGGACTTAATAATGGCATATCGATACTCCCTCATCAATTGAAACAGATGTAAGGGGTACTTCATCGATGCAGAATGTTAATAGTAAGGGCCACTGTGGGAGAAGGGCAATGGAAATATATGGGAATACCGTGCGCTTTCTGCAAACCTATAATTTCTCTAAAAATAGTGTATTTTTTTAAAAGTGACTGCAAACACCTGAATTAGTAGTTATGGGGAAAAAGTAGGTATAAAATAACTATCTTTTGATAAGAATATTATATTTAACCAGCGTCTAGCTGTGATACATTTTCTACTTAATTTTTTAAACCTCTAGGAAAATCTTGTTTCCTTAATGATCAGAGTATCATTGAAAAATAAATTAAACTGGTAGCCATTGAAAATGTCAGGGAATAAATTGAATAGTGGTTTTTAGAATCATAAATTTCTATAATTTTTAAGAAGTTAAAGGATAGTGGTGATTTTTTAGTTGAAGAAACTAGGAACCATAAAGACAAGTGATTTGCTCAAGGTCAATAAACCAATAAATAGAATAGGAAATAATTACTGCTACCATGCATGGTTCTTTAACAGAATTCTAAGGTTTTCAAAGTAGGGACTGATGATCATTGAGAATCCTTGAGGGTTCTACTTCACTGATGGTTTGGTTTTTGGTTTCCTTGTGAATATGAATATTTGCCTTGGAGAAAATTCCACTTCTGTGTGGTAGTAAGAATCTGCAGGGGGAAAGTTGTCAAGAATTATGTTCATCATGTTTGTGCCTTACAGTTCAGATATTTTAGCCCATATTTTTATATTAGGGAATATAATGTGTCCTTATGAGTTTGAATGCCCATAAATGAATGCATTATGTTGAAAAATAGACTTGTTTTAAGGGAGATTTGAATGTTTTTGTTTTTAGTAACATTTAATTTAGTGTTTAGTCTATACATACAGATATATATGAGTACTGTGGAAATTTTTTTCCTGATTTTTCCAAGAACTTTTTCAGTGCATCCGAAAGATGGGCTCAAATTACTAACCAAACAACAGGGAAGGATTTTCACTTATTAAAAAGTATTGATTTCTGAGCTATGACCTGAGTAGAGAAAAAGGAAAGTAAATCATTTTGTGTGAGTATGTGTGAATGTGAGTGTGTGTTTGTGTGTGTGTGTGCATGCACCATAGGAAAAATTATCTTTCTCACTCTTCTTGCCTTTCACATAAGGGTTTGGGTTAAAGGTTGTCCATAGCCACCGAGTCAAAAGTACCACCTGCCATTCAAGATTGGTGCAAAGTGCCCTCATTGTGAAGGCCTCCAAGGCACTTGGGAGTGCAGTACGGAAAGCGGCTGGCTCATTTCCAAATCCACTATTACACTTGCTCTCACAAAGCCACTTTGAGCATGACATGGATAATAAATCTAGTTTTGAGAAATGAAAGTAAAAGCAACTTAGAAAATAGCTTAGTGTAATCCAAGAACAATGACATTACTTTAAAATATTTCAGGAGACATTAGCTCCATATTGTTAATATGTTAATGGCAAAAGTGATATTCTTACAAAAGATCTTAAATAATATAAAAACTAACAAATGTGGAAGAAAATTAATTAGAAACAATGCTCACTAGTCTGACATTTAATTGAATTATTTAAAAAATAAATTAAATTGACCTAGTTAGTCAGTTCTGAGGTAAGTGTGGGTTTCACTTTGCAACACTGCATGTATCTTGATACCTTCTTAGGGACATTTTTGAATTAATAATCTGCCACGAGCTATCTGATTAATGGCATTTTAAAAGATGAAATCCACATGGAAATATCAAAATGAGATTTTAAACTTTAAAATGAAAATTATCAACATGAATAATTTTTCTATCTGCCAATTTTCAGTTACTACTAAAATTGTATGAAATTTTGCAGAGCAATAGTGCCCTTCAACATTTATCACAGTTTATCCCTTTTACATTTGAACTATGGTAAAGCTGAAAAATTAACATTTGTACTAATTAACATTTATTTAAAAGGCTATTGTTGTTCTAATTTACTGTTGAGTAGATCAGGGTCAAAAAGAAAAGAGAGTGGTCAAGGTATCCCACTAGGATGCGCTTAGGTTTTTATTAGTTTCTGTTTTGAAAAGCAGAGCAGGTAATTTAGAAAAGGAAATAACATAGTTTCATTTTAGTATCTTAAATTTGGAATCCATTTGCGAAATTTTAGCAGTATTACCATTAAAAATACAGGTTCACAGAATCTAGGTTGCAATTAGCCTGGAAGGCTAAGCTTCCCCCTTTAATTTCCTCTACTTAACCCATGATTTAATCCCTTTCTATGTCAACATTAGGAACATATCACCTTTGATCCTTTACTCTAATAAAAATAGATGTGGTTTATTGAAACAAAGCAAAGACCTGTATATTTTGTTTTGCTTACCAATAATCCATATAAAGCCACTTTGTTATGATTTATACAGAAACTTGAGCTTTCAGAGAGACTGAGAACAATACATTTTTACTTTTTCCTGAATATTTGTGTAAACTATTTTGACTGGAAACAATGACTCCTTGGAATGGCAATCCCCATAATTAAGTTTCCAGTTTACATGACATGAGCCAAAACAATAGATTGGAAATTCCTAGAATCTATAACAATATCTTAATGGAATTATAAAATGTGCTAAAAGAATTTCACATACACATACAGTGATGTGTTACTTTATTACCAGACAAATTCTGAGAAATTTATTCTTATGCAATTTCATGATTGTGGGAACATTATAGAGTGTACATACACAAATTTAAATGACTACAACACCACTAGGCGATAGGAATTTTTTGGCTACTTTTTAATGCTATGTAATCACTATCATATATGGAGTCACTGAAATATCATTGTGCAATACAGGACTGTATACATCTCTTGGTGTTTGCCTCCAGTCAAGTTGGCAGGTCCAGCTGTTATGTTGTTGTAGGGTATGGGGTTGGTAGTTTAGTAAAGTGTATGTAAAAATTAGAGATATTGTATATGGCTAAGGGAAAGGGGAGGTTGTAGTAGTCATTGTGTGAGACACCAGGTGGGAGTTTGTGGTAGGAGGCTAGAGGAAAGTAGTAGGGGAAGGTGCTGGAATGAATAATCCTCTCATTAGGGGATCTTTGGAAGGTAATTAGGTCATGAAGATGCAACGTTTATTGAAGAAATTAATGCCTTGCAAGAAGGGGTTAGTGCTCCTCTTTTGCACTGTACCATGGGGGGACAGAACCAGAGGACAGCTTATCTGTGAACCAGATGTGGGCTCTAACCTGGCTCCGAGTCTGCTGCTATCTTGATCTTGGACGTCTCAGCCCCTATAAGTATGAAATATAAATGTTTTTTAAGCTACAGAGTCTGTGGTAGTCTGTTCTAACCCACACTCACTAAGATGTAAGTCAATCATGGTCTAGTGGCAATTTTAGTCTGAGGCCAAACTTCAGAAAACTTCAAAGCCAAGGGTTTCCCAAAGTCACCCTCAGGTTTCACAATTCTCTCAAAAGATCCATAGACTGACCTCATTGAAACCATTACACTTGTGATCATTTTTACTGAAAAGAAAAGGTAATAATTGCAACCAGCTAATTAAAGAGAGCATAAAGTCTAAGAGAGTTCAAACATAAAGCTTTAATTGTTCTATGGACATAAAGTACTTCTTGGTATTTAACATAGATCGGATCTTAAAAGATTCCCAAAGGCCATATGTGAAAGACTTAGTTACCAGCCTGTAGCACTACTGGGAAGAGCAGCACCTTTAAGAAGTGGGGCCAAGCAGAAGTAAGGTAGGTCTTTCGGGTGGCATCTTGAAGAGAATACTGATGCCTCAGCTCCTCTCTCTCTTTCTCTTCACTTTCCAGACGCAATGAGTTGAGCATATTTACTCCACTTTGCATTCCCCGTCATCTTGCTCAGCCGTGTCACAGATCCAAAGTGATGAAGTGAACTGACCATGGACTGAAACCTCTGAAATGAGCCAAATAAATCTTTCTTCCATATAAATTTTTATCTGAGGTATTTTGTTATAGCAGCAAAAGTCTGACTGACATCATACTGATGTGTGACAATATGTGTAAGAGTACTGTTCATTTGCTCTTCTATAGAGAGCTATACCAAGGCTTCATTACATGGATATGCCGGATAGACCATGAATAACAAAAAACACTTTTAGCATGTAAGAAATTCCAAGGGCTTAGAGGTTATCACCCAGGAATTGATGACAAAGGAAAGGCCATGGGGTTTTTTTGGGGGGGGGGGTAAGGACAAATTCTTAATAATGTATGTATGAACTTAGAAAATTTCCTTAATATCTTCAAGCATGAGTTTCCTTATATGTAAATGAGGATAATAGTAATTTTCACCTCATAGGTTGCAATAGTGATGAATAAATTAATGTACATTCCCATATATAGTAGTTCCACAATAAATAGGAAACATCATTAATATTCCTCTTTCAGTTTTAACCTCCAAAATGATTATTAGTTTATGATCCATGTTTTCAACTAATGGTCATAGGAGTATCAGTTGGATCAATTCATTCACAATAGTGTTGAGAATAAACAAAAAGACAACGAGTGGAAAACATAATTTAAATCCTCAACATAATGAGTTTTGAGCACCCAGATAAGCTTTAGGATCTCTTCACGCTCTGGTAGTCAGGGATTTTCTGGACTTTGTGGTATTTCCTGATGTGGAGAAAGAAATGCCTCTGAAGAGAAAGATTAAAGTTGCAGCTCTTCCATCTATTAATTGTGTGACCTTGAACAAAGTGCCTATCATCTTTCTACCTCAAGTTTCCCATCTGTAAAATGAGTGAAAAATAACAGCTACCTCACAGTACTATTAATCTGAGATATTATTAATATGGAAAACATGGCACACTGAAAATACAGAGCACCATGAATTGCATAGAGTGTATGCCCAGTAACTATCCATTCCACAATTTCCTATTTGGTTCCAAGTACTGGAGATGTGAATATATGATGAAAAAATTTTAATCTAGAAAAATGCCCATTGTCTGCTAATAGGCAGGCGTAACAGGAATAACCATATAGCTAATGGAGCTAATTTCCTCTCCCATTGCAAATAGAAATGAGAGACAACCCTTGAATATATAGTTTTGCTCCCGTATTCTCATTAGTTCTCGTATTTTTTTTTTT
>NW_004624798.1:1314910-1351456 GCF_000247695.1 Heterocephalus glaber
GATTTCTAGAATCCTAACTATTATATGGCTATGTGTAGATTTTTTTTGATCAAGGCTATTTGGAGTCCTATATGCCTCACTTATCTGTACGTCAAGTTCTTTTCCCCTGCTTGGTAAGTTTTCTGTCATCACTTCTGTGAAGAGTTTTTTTTAGGTCATCTGCACTCTCTCCTCTTTCTTCATTGACTCCAATCAGTCTTATGTTATTCTTCTTTACTGTCTAGCAGCTGCTGGATTGATTTCTCATGTTCCTATACAATTTTAAAGCAATTTTTCTTTTCCTGGTCACTAATTACAATCTTTTCTTCTATATCTGAAATTCTATCCTCACGTTGGTTCATTCTGCTGCACAGACTTTCGATGGAGTTTTTAATCTCCTGAAAATCTGTTTGCATCTGTATTATGGATTCCATTTGTTTCCTATGTTGGGATTCCATCATGTTCCTCAGATCCTCTATTTTTTATCTGTGTCCTCTTTAGATTTATTAATCAGGTCTTGCACCATGAGCAAAATATTTGCTGTTATCTGAGTAATTATTTCTGATTTCATTTTTCCCAGATCCTCTTTTGTTACCAGTTCAGAGAGTGCAGGTGGTTGAGTATCAGATTGTTCCATCTTGTTTCCCTTTGGGTTTGCTGTAGGTGATCCAGAAGTCTGTTTTTGAGGCTTGTTTACATGTCTTCTCATTTCCATGGGGCCGGGGGCAGGGGGGTTGTTTCTGGTGCCCATGCAGCTCACCTTCTCTGCCCTAGAAGCTTGGGATGGCAGTGGAGGGAGCTTCCTTCTGGGTTCTGGGACCAGCTCACCTTCTCTGCCCTAGGAGCTTGGGATGGTGGTGGGAGAGCTTCCTTCCAGGTGCTGGGACTGGCTCAGCTTCTCCGCCCTAGGGGCTTGGGATGGTGGCCTAGTTCTTGTATTTTAACAGGTCTTTGGAGCATTTAACAATATAATTCAAATAAATAATTATTTAATAAAATTTCAGAAAGTTTAACATGCAGGAAGATATTTTCTTTTTCAACAAGGAGTCTTTGGGTCTTCATTTGACAACAAATAGATTCAGGTGACAAAAATAATTTATTACTAACTTTTTTCATTACACAGAATTGTTAGAAAAATTTAAAACTCAAAAATACTAGTTTAATTGAGAGCTAACTTTTATCTCTTAGACTGTGGTAGTGAATAAATCATTAAAAAATGAAGGAAACATGAAGTAGAAGAAATTATAGCCCTAGATTTGCTTCTAATTTGCAAGTTGATCTTGGTAGGTCTTAGTCATTTTGTTATCCAGTTTTCTTTCCTAGAAAAATGTTATCAAAAAACTTTATTTCTAAAGTCCCTCCTGGTACTAATTCTGTTGTATTCTTAGAATTTGTAAAATGGAGAATTAACAAGACACAGTATGATAAAGTTTAGGAAAGTGAGTAGCAGACATAGCATGTATTTTATATCAGATATACCCCTATAAGTGTTTTACTAGAAATATATAAGCTGGATGGATGTTTTAGCTACAGAAGTTTTTAATAAACTTATCATTTCATACATTGCTCATTTTTCAGATATATCATTACTATCTTGAAGGGCTTAAAATATTATCCATTCAATAAAGAAGTGAAAGTTAAAAATTACAGTTTTCTCTGCATTCCTTTTACTGGTTTTTAACCTGAATACCAAATTTCACAACACTAATATGCTTGTACTCAACTAATTCTTAAAAAAAAATAGTTTCTTATATTTTTTCTTGACTTTATTTAAACATGATGCATTTAAAAATGATTAGATAGGAGATGAAAATAAATAGAAACCAAAATAATAAAAATGAAATTAGAGCAAGTATGAAATGAAAATTTATTGATGCTATTGTAGAAGCTTGCCATATTTTGCATAGTTATTCTCTTTTTCATTATTAAATTTCACCAAAACAGTGAAAACTATATCCCACACCAGTTGGCCATTTAGTTGTATATATAGCAATTAAATGATATGAATATGATACACATAATTGTATTTATCCTTAGTTATTAACAATAGAAGCTATTCATATCATTGCCCCATTTTTCTGTTAAGAATATTGAGTCAGCAATATTATATATTTTATTTGTGATTCAGGTTTGTGAAGCATAATCTAAACCCAGGATTATTTTATGCTGAAGTTTACATTCTTACCTTCTTAATATACTGCTTTTTCTCAAAAGTGGCACATGTTGCAGACAATGGCACATTATTGTATATGTCTACATACTTAACACAGCATTAAGTACCTATTCAGAAGAAAAGAGTCTAACACAGGGTGTATTACCTCAAAGATTTAAGGATCTAGCTATGGAATACAGCACCAATATTATGACATATCAGAGGAAAATTTATGCTAATGTGTGTAATACTTGTGCTTTAAAAGTAGATTTAGGAATGACGTCAGGAGGATAGAAAGTGCAAGACTTCATTTATCCAGAGAAACACTGATTTACTAATGATATACAGGTGCAAAATACCTTTATGAGGTTTCCAGAAACCACTTAAAAAGTTGCAGTAGCCCAGATGAGCACACAGCTGAGAACAGCTGCCTTGAGAGGGTAAAAAGAACCATTTCACTTTCCTCATGTCCTCCCTTCACCGGAATCAGTACGACTCAGTGAAGAGAGACCCACAAGCAAGCCATTGCTCTCCTTTTGCAAGGGGCACCTGTCTCTAACAGTCCAGCATTATGCAGTCTTATATGAGGGACTGGATTCTGTTTCCCTTGAGTTTTCATTCAGAATGTTAACAGCACTGACATAGGTCAGAGGCCTGGGCATGCTGAGAAAAGCTAAAAGTGGCTGGTAGCTTGCCATGGCCAGTGCACCCTGGCATGATTGGAAGAAGGCACTCATGAGACTGCTCTTGTGGGAGGAAGGGGGAAGAGTGTACATCCAATGTTCTGCTCTTCTGAGAATTCTCTGTGTTCTCACTCTTCTGGTGGAATGCTGTGGGAACTGGCAATTTGAAGGCCCAAGGGCAGTAGAGAAAAATGGAAGGCAGTGGTGGCTTTCCCCGGCCGGCTCACATGAGTAGGGGAAGGTGCTCAAGCTGACACATTCTCCTTCAAAGGCAGAGAGAGAGAGAGGTGGCATGCTTCCAGCATCCTGGGTTTTCCAAGCACAACCTGGTGAACGTTTTCGTTGTTGTTCACCTCATTCCTCATTCAGAATGTGTGTGAGAGGGAGAGGAGTAAAATGTGCATCCTGCAATCTAGCTCTCTGCAGAACTGCCCAAGGGACCAACAGTTTCTGGAGAATGACTAAGATTGTGGATAGTAAGTTGCATGTTAGCCACGGAAAACCAAAGAAAGTGAACTAGCTTGCTGTTCTGGAACCAGAGAATATCCAGACCCTTGGACACTATACCACGATATTATGAATTCCTGAAAAATTATACTAGAAAGTCCCACTACTAATTCTAATCATTTTACATCCCCAAGACAGAGAACACACATCCACAGGAAAAGTCTGAGAGACCCCAGACACTTAGCTGGGCTAACAGATGAGTCTTTTCCGGCATAAAGTTAGTCTAGACAGACAGGGAGAGGTAATATTTTTTCCAACTGTTCAGATAGTGACAAAAGGGTCAAAGAACATAAAGAAACATATAAATATGGCCAAACTAAGCAATAAAGTAAATCTTCAGAAATTGAACCTAAAGAAAAGGGAGTATGTGGCACACCTCACAGGGAATTGAAATACCTATTATAAAGTGCTTGACAGTCTCAGAAAAATGATCCATGAACAAAATGAAAGACAGAAAGTATAAAAAACACTTTTGGAGTTGACAAATATAATAATTGAACTGAAAAAATAATTAAAGAAATTCAGACTTGATGAAACAGAAGAAATAATTAGTGAACTCAAAGACAGATTATTTAAAATTATCCAGTCAGAAGAACAAAAAGAGAAAAGGGAAGGAATGAAGAAAAACTAAGTAGCTTATGAGGCACCATTGACCAAGAAAATGTTTCTTCTGAATGTCTTAGAAGAAAAAGAAAGAGACAAAGCTTATTTAGAGATATAATGACCTCAAGCTTACAAAACGTAGGGAGAAAAGTGGATATCTATATTTAAAAATATTAACAGTTTCCAAATAATGTAAATAAAAAGAAGTCCACACAGAGACATATTAAAATCAAATTTTCAAAAGTCAAAGACAAAGGTACTAAAGGAAAAACAACTTGTCATTAATAAGTGTGTCTCCCTTACATGATCAGCAGGTTTCTCAAGAGAAAACTTACAAACATTGAGAAAGTGGAATGGTATATTTAAAAAGTTGAAAGAAATTTCCTCCCTTCTATGAAGTCTATATCCAGAAAAAGAGGGAATGAGACTTTTCCACGTAATCAAAAGCTGAAGGGAGTTCTCCACTAAATTGCCTTGAAAGGAATGCCAAAGGAATTTCTTGAAACTTCATGAAAGAATATTAAGCAACAACTTGAAAGCATATAAAAGTATAAAGCTCACTGGCAAATTTATGGAATTATACAAACATATAAAAAATACCTCAGGGACAGGGATTTAGCTCAGTGGCACCGTACCTGCCTCACAAGCAAAGGTCTTGAGTTTGATTCCCGGTACCAAAAAAAACCCCTAAAACACCTCAATGCTGTAACAGTGGTCCATGAATGACTTTTCATTCTGGTATAGATGTTATAAAATGTAAATATGAAACATAACTGATATGGGTATACTAATAGATTCAAGAGGTAAATTCAAAAGGTATAACTTTGACAGGATATCAATAGTATAAAATGATTAGGAGGTAAAATTTAGATATTTTGGTTGCAATTGAAGTTAAATCATTAGTTTAAAATAAATTGGTGTAACTAGAAGAGGTTTATACAAGTCCCATGATAACCACCAAGAAAATATCCATTGAAAATGCACAGAAGTAGTGTAAATAAGGATTAAAATGAATAATTGTTAATGTGAAATAGGAAGAAAAGGTCCAAAGGGGAAGGGGAAGTGGGAGGGGTCGGGGAAAGGAAAGAAGGGAAAGGAAAATATATAAGAAAAGAAAAAAGTGGAAACAAAGCCTTTGCAAATAGAGAGGGGTGAAGGGGGTGAAGGAAGGGCAGGGGAATGGGGAAAAAAATAAGAACCAAGATACATACATCACGTAAAGGTACAGGTTCCCAATGATGAATGTAACTGTATTGTATACCTAAAATGTACCAATGAAAGAATTTAAGAAAAAAAAAGAAAATACATAGAAAAAATCAAAAGGGATCAAAGCATACCACTATGTGTTAGTCACCTTTCCAACACTGTGAAAAAAATACTTTAGATAAACAACTTAAAAGAAGGAAATATTTATTTTGGTTCATAGTTTCAAAGCTTTCAGGCTATGAGGTCTTGGACCAATAGCTTCGGTCCGGTGGCAGTGTGGAACAACAGAGCAGGGAGCAGCATGTGGTGCAGGAAGGCTGCTCACATGATGGTGCCTAGGAAGCATGAGAGAGAAAGAGGAAAAGGTTGGAGTTCCAGGATCCTCCCCCAGGGCATGCCCGCAGAGATGTAATTTCTTTCCACTAAGTCTCACCTCCTAAAGTTTCCACCTCCCACACCCCCAGTCATTTATCAAACAAGACTCTGGCAACACTCCAGATTCAAACTATATCTTTCTGTACCTGGTCCCCAAAAGCTCACTGCATTTAGTCCCTCTCCACAGGGCCCCAAAGTCTTAAGATCTAGAACTGCTCAAAAGTCTAAATCTGAAGTATCCTCTAAGATCAAGGAAAACTTAGCTGTCAGCTCCTATAAGAATAAAAAAGAAAACAAGTTACATACCTCTAAGATACACAGAGTAAGCATTTGCATTGAAAAAGAGAAAAGCAGGGGGATAAATAGGAAGGATCAGGAAAGAATGAGGACTACCAAGGACTTAGGCAGCCCTATCCTATGGCTTTTAGCTGTAACTATCATTCATTCAGTTATTCAGGCTCAGTCTGTGTCCCTCTGTCTCTCGCTCTGTCTTGGTCTCTCTCTGTCTCTCTGTATCTCTGTATCTCTCTCTGTCTCTCTCCTCTCCCTTGTCTCGCCTTCTCCCCCCCTCCCCTTTTCTGCCTATGACTTTTTGTGACAGATATTCCATGTTCCTGAGATCTCTGACTTCTCTGACTCTCCACTGTGGTTCCAGCTTTCTCTCACCACTTCACACATCACCCTCTCAAAGGCTTCTTGCGAGGGCTCTCACTCTGTCCTATATTCCCTGTCTGCCCAGGCTTTCCTTTGAAATCTTAGTGGAAGCCTCCATTACTCTGTAACTATTACATTCTGCACTCTTGAAAACCAAAAATACGTGGGCGATGCCATTTTCTGCCACCAGCTCTAACAGTATGTGAGGCTACCTGGATCACAGCGGCAGTGCCTTTGGGTTTGTGGATGGCTAAACAGGAGGAAAAAATCCTGGGAAAACAATTCTCTAGGTGACTTTTCACAGCCAGCACTGTGGGGCTCTCTTCCCTGAGCAAAATCTTTGAAGTAAATTTTACACTTTCACACTGATGAGCCTATGATGGGTGGCATCTTGCAATTCCTGAGATACCCTCAAGATATCTTTCCTGGTCTCCTATTGCTGAGTACTTGGCTTTTTAAAATGGCACTAATCTCAGCTGGGCACAATGGCACACACCTGTAATTCCACCATTCGAAAGGCTGAAGCAGGAGGATTGCCTCGTTTGAGACCAGCCTGGGCTACATAGAGAGTTCAAGGTTACCCTGAACTACATAGTGAGACCCTGAATCAACTCTCCCCAAATAACAATAATAATATAAAAAATAAAGTAGCACTAATCTCTTTAGGAACTGCACTCTCTTTGACTATAGCTTTTCATAAAACCACTCCTTTACTCACAAAACTGAAGGTTTTTTGAATCTTTCCACTATGCTTTTTACTGAGCATTCTCACTAAACCTGGCTGAATCTAGCAATACCCATGCCACTGTCTGAGCTGGTGAGGGTGTGAAAGTTCTTCTGTTAGATAAACAATCTATATTAGCCTCACACAATACAGACAAGTTCTTTGCAGAATGCGCCGTTAATGGCATCTGGTATAGTTATCAACAGTGTCCTCATCTCCTCCTGGAACCCCACCAGTGTGGCTTCATTCCCACAAGCATTGTGGTCTAAATCCCCTCCCCAGAAGCACCCATTACATTCTGTAAGCACCACTTACAGAATTCTAGGTTTTCTTTAATCTGCTTCTCCAAACTTCTCCCACACTTGATCTTAGCCAAAAGGCCGAGAAGCGATCCAAACTTCTCCCATAAACAAGTTCTAAAGGCATCAGAAACAATCACGGCAAAAGCCCCACTTGTCGGTATAAATTTTCTGTGTTAAGTAGCTTTCTATTGTAGTGGCAAAATATCTGAGAGAAACAGCTTAAATAGTGGAGATTGTAGGGAACAGGGAAAGGGGACGTTACTAGAGCCTCTGCATCAGGTCCTAGTTTCCTGCGAGCTATGACAGCCCGAAGTGAATTAATCAATACACAGAAAATGAGACTTAGAGAAGAAGCTGAGCTTTGGCCTGATCAGTGCTGCTCTGGGCCGCAAAGACCCCAGACGCCAGCTTTCCACATCTTTATTCAGAACATCAGCAGAAACAAAAGTACCAAATGACTCAGAAGGCACGATGATGATCCTGGAACAATGAGGAACTATGCGGATGAAGATTTGATTCTTCCCAGTATCTCTCCAGCTGGTGTGGTCCTGTCCAGGAGCATCACAGCATCACAGGACCATTGAGGTCTTAGCTGTGACTGGAGGCGAAAGTGGAGTTATGTCTCAACATGCCGTAGCTGGCCTGGAGATCGGAAAACTAGGCCCTAATCATGATTTAATTACGAAATTATTTTTCCCCAAAATCATGTAGAATTGCTCCCAACAGGAGATATTTATTTTGCCTCATAGTTTCTAAATTTCATTCAGTGGTCACTTGGTCCCATAGCTCGGGGCCTGTGGTGAGGCCAAATATGGTGACCATAAAGCAAAATAGAGAGAAGGGTGAGAGTCCTAATATACCCTTCTAGGGTACACCCTCAGTGCCCTAATTTCCTTCCACTAGGCCCCACGTCCTAAAATTTCCTCCATTTCCCATAACACTATCAGCTTGTGACCAAACCTCTGATACATGGGAATTTAGGAATATCCAGATCCAAATAATAGCACACTATAAAATATCCGAGAGACACAAAGAAAGATAGCAAAACTGGAAATGAGTGACAAAAATGTTATGAGACAGGCATAATATAATTAACAGAATGGCAATAATAAGAACTTGGTCTTATTCTCCAGGAAATATCATACATTGGGTCACAAAGAAGCTTATGTTTCATAATATTGAAATCACACCAAGTATAATTTTCTGAATATAATGTAAGGAAACTAAAAAGCCAATAATAGAAAGACAACTGGAAGATTCACAAAGATGATAATTAGTAACACAGTCTTTGTCTTTAACAACCAGTGGGTCATAGAAGAAATAATTAAATTTTATCTTGAAACTAACAAGAGAAAAAACCTAATGTTAAAAAAGATGCACCAAAGCAGTACTAAAAGGAGAATTTGTAGTGAAAAACACTGTGCTATTAAGATCCCATGCAGGGCCGGAGATTTGGCTCAGTGGTTGTGGCACGTGCCTCACAAGCACAAGGTCCCAAGTTTGATCCCAGGCACCAAAAAAAAATAAAAAAAAGAATCCCAAGTGAACAGCCTAACTTTATACTTGAGACAAGAACAAACTAACCCCATAGTTAAAAGAAGGAAGGAGGTGATAAAGATAAGCAAATATAAAACTTTTTTAAAAATTGATAAAATTTACCATTTTTAAAGATCAAACTTGACAAACCTTTAGGCAAACTGAACACAGAGAGAGAAGATCTAAATACAGTTATGCACAACGTAATCATGTTTCAGTCAGGGACCAACAGTTGTCCCATAATATTATCAATGGAACTGAAAATTTCCCAGAATGTAGTGACATCATGGCCAAAGCAGCCATTGTAACATTGTAGCACAATGCATTTCTCATGTGTTTGTGATGATTCTGGTGTGAACTAAAGTACTGATCTGCCAGTCATATAAAAGTATAACACACGTAATTATGGACAGTACAGAAGATGGAGTAATGATCATAACATTGTGGTTTTGGTTTGTGTAGTGACCATAGTATACTTTTATTATTATTCCAGAATGTACTCCCACTTATTAAAAAAAGTTAACTTAAAATAGCCTAAAGCAAGACCTGTAAGAGAGATTCTAGGAGATGACCACTCCACAAGTGTTATTGTCCTGACGACCTTCCAGTGGGACAAGGGGTGCTGGTGGAAGACAGTTATGTTGATGGTCCTGATTCTGTGGAGGCCTAGACTACTTTCTGTGTTTACATCTTAGTTTTTTCAAAAATGTTTACATAAGAAAAACTAATGAAAATTTAAAAATAGCAAAAACTTATAGAATAAGAATTTAAAGAAAGAAAATATTTTTGTACAGCTGTGAAATGTGCTTGTGATTTAAGCTGGGTGTTATTACAAAAGAGTAAAACAGTTACATTTAAATGTTTGCAAATTTTTAAAAGTTAACAGTGAATGAAAATTAATTTCCTACTGAAGAAAGAAAAAATTGTTATAACTTCAATATCACCTAAATCTACCATTTTAATTAAATCTATATAGTGTAAAGTCATGTCCTTGACCTTCACATCCACTCACTGATTCATCCGGAGCAACTGCTCATCCTGCAGTCTGCATTGCTGGCTAATGCCCACGACAGGTGTATTACTTCTTAGCTTTGAAGTCATGTCATTATTGTACCTTTTTCTATATTATGTATGCAAATATTTACCATTGTTTTATAACTGCTAGTGGTGTTTCATATTTAACAGGCTGTATAGTGTTGATGTACAGAACTAATAGGCTATACTATATATAGCCAAAGAGTGTAGTAAGACATACAGTCTAGCTTTGTGTAAGTTCACTTTATGATGTTTGGACAACGACAAAATCATGGAACAACACATTTCACAAAACATATCCCTGACTTCAAGAAATGTATGCGTATAGCCAAGCGTGGTGGTGCATGCCCATAATCCCAGCACTTGGGAGGCTGAGGCAGGAGGATTGCTGTGAGTCGAGGCCAGCCTGGGCTACATAGTGAGTTCATGGCAAGCCTGAACTACAAAAGGAAACCCTGCCTCAAAAAAAACAAAAGCAACAAAAAAGTATGAGTATAAATACAATCAGAAATGAAAGAGGAGGTATCACAATTAATGCCACAGAAATAAAATGGATTATAGGAGAATACTATGAAGAATTACATGGTAACAAAATCAATAAACTAGAAGAAATGGATAAATTTCTAGCAATATACAAATCATGATGACTAAATCAGGAAGAAAGAATAATATAACCAGAAGGGAGGTTGAACAAGTAATTAAAATATTCCCCCAAAGCCAAGTTCAGGACCAGATGGCTTCACTGAAGAACTTTACCAAATATTTGAAGAATTACACTGTGATAGTTAATCTTGATTGCCAAGTTGATTGGGTCAAGAGACAGGAGATTAATAAACACAATTCTGTGTACATTGCATGGGTCCTGAGGGTGTGACCTGGAGTACTATCTCTGGTTCCTGGTCACTTAACCTCTAAATCTTCCCCTGTTCTCTGCCTCTTGGATGCCAGCAGTTGAGCAGTTTTCCTCTGCCTTGCCCTTCTACCATCATGTTTCTACCTTGGAACCAGTCAACCATAGACTGAAACCTCTGAAACTGTGAGCCAAAATAACTCTCTTCTCTTTTAAATTGCAAGTGAGAAGTATTTTTGTCTCAGCCTCAGGTCACTCACACACATACACACAAATATTTCAAGAAGAGAGAAACACAAACTCTATTAAAGCCAGAAAAAGACACTACATGAAAAAGAAATTGTAGGACAATATCTATGATGAATGCCAATCTAAAAACCTTTAATAAGGTATAAGCAAAACTAATTCAACCATACATTAGTGATCACACATTATCATCTTAATAGATGCAGAAAAAAACATTTTACAAAATTCAACACCATTAAAAATTTGTCAAACTAGAAGGAGAAGGAAATAACTTCAGCATAATAAAGACCACATGTCAAGAGTCATACTCAATACTGGGAAACTGAAAGCTTTTCCTCTAAAGCCAGGAACAAGGACAAGATTGCTCAGTCTTGGTAGTACACACTTCTATTCAACATATTATTAGAGGTCCTAGACAGAGATATCAGGCAATAAAAAGAAATATATTTAAATTAGAAATGAAGAAGTCAGAAGTCAAAGTAACTTTATAGATAACACAATCTTATGTGTAGACAACATGCTGCATCACAACTTGTTAGCAGTAATAAAAGAATTTAGTAAAGTTGCCAAATAAAAAAAATCAATGTCAATGAAAAACTAAAAGTGTAAGTAAAGACCAAAATTTATATGCTAAATATTGTGAAATAAGAAGAAAATGTTCAAATGGGAAGGAGAAGTAGAGAGGAGGGAAGGGGGAAAGGAAGAAAGAGAAAAGGAAAAAATGAGAAAAGAAAGAAAAAATGGAAACAAATTTTTTTAAATGAGAGGAAGAGGAGTTGAAGGGATAGTAAGGGAATGTGAAAAAAAAATCAAGGTATATCATGTACAGGCACAAATTGCCTAAAATGAATGTGATCATTATGTATGCCTAAAATGTACCAATAAACTTAATTAATTAAAAAACAATATGTAAATATCAGTTATATTTTGACATACTAATAATGAGCAATTTGAAAATTCCATTTACAGTATCATCAAAATGAATAAAATAGTTGGGAATAAATTTAAACAAAGAAGTGGAAAATTTAAACATTTAATATTAAAAAATGTCAATTATAAAAGTTAAAAAGACAAAAATAAATGGAAAAACATTTGTTTTTATGAATTGGAAGATTTAATATTGTTAAAATGTCCATAGTACCCCCAAATAATCTACAGATTCAGTATTTAGAAAAATCTCAAAGTATTTTTTTGCAAAAATGGGAAAAACAATTCTAAAGTTAGTATGCAATTCCAAAAAATCCACAAATACTCAAAATAACCTTAAGAAAAAGGAAGTGGGTGGCCTTACATTTCCTAACTTCAACAAATATTTCAAACTACCTTAATCAAAATGGTATGGTACTGGCATAACAGCAGACATAGAACAATGGAACAGAGTAGGGAGCCCAGAAATAACACTGTGCATATAAATACAATCAGCCAGTATTCCACAATAGTATTAAGACTGCACAATGGAAAAAGGATAGTCTCTTCAATAGTTTTGGAAAAAACTGGGTATCTACATGCAGAAGAATGAAATCTGATCTTTATCTTATGCTATACACAATGGACTGAAATTCAAATATAGGATCTGCAACTATAAAATTTTTAGACCTAGGGAAAAAATTTCATCGCATTGTTCTTGGTAAGATATTTTGGATATAAAAATAGAAGTATCAGCAACAGCAGCAAAAAGAGAGAAGTAAATGCCATCAAAGTAGAAATCTGTATGGCAAAGAAAACAATGTGTAGAGTAAATGGCAACGATGCAATTGGAGAAAATGTTTGCAAATTATATATTTGATAAAGTATTTAATAGCCATAATATGTAACTCCTATAGCTTAATAGAACCAAGTCAAATAATCTAACTCAAAGCTGGGCAAAAAACTTTGGTAGGCATTTCTCTAAAGATAACATATAAGTGACAAAGGTATATAAAAAGATGCTCAACACCATTATTCATTAGAAAAAGGCAAATTAAAACTACACTGTAACATCACCTCATCTCTTTATTAAACACAAAAAATAACTAATTAATGAGAAAATAACTGGTAGTGGTGAGGATGTGGAACCTGGAACCATTGTGTTCTGGTATAGCTGCTACGAATGCAGAAAATATTTCTCAACATATAATAAAATTGAATATCATATGATCTACTGTTTCCACATCTGAGAAATTATCTGAAAGGTTTGAAGTCAGGAGCAAAGAGATAATTTGACCTTGCATGTTAAATGCAATGTAAATGTCCATCTATGATGCATAAAGAAAATTGGTATATATAAAATTATGCTCAAAACCAACAGAAATCCTGTCATGCGCAGCAACCTGGATGAACTTGAGGATGTCGGGGAAGTGAAATAAGCTGGTCACAGAAGGACAAATGGCACATGAGCTTAATTGCATGCAGAATCTAAATAGTCAAACTTAGTGTATCAGAAAGAATAGCAATTTCCAGGGGAGAAGGGCAAAATGGGAAGGTGCAGTTCAATGTGTACAGTGTCAGTTATGCGTGACTGTGACCACTAATCATGATAGGACAACTAGACTGGAGCAAGACATGATTAGCTGTTTGGTTCGGCACATTCCTTGGTGTGTCTGGGGATTGGCATGCAGGCGGCACACTGAGGGGGAAAGATCCACCCTGACAGTGACTGGCAACCTCCAATGGGCTTGCAGCCTGGGTGGCATAAAAAAGGAAGCTTGCTGTGTTTTATTTGAATCTCCATTTTGCTCAAGCTGTGGCCTCTTTTGTGCTTCTGTCCCTTGTGGTCATAACACTGCAGTTTCTCCAGGCTTCCAATGCAGCAGACTCACACCAGTAACTCTCCGGGAGCTTCCAGGTCCTCTGTTTCAGACTGGTGCTGCTTTCTTGATGCCTCTTGTTGTGTGGCTTCCAGCTTCTTGAGCTGAGCAGCTACAGGTCCCTGTGGCTCTCTAGCACACAGATGGTCCTGATGGTAGCTTGGTTGTAGAGCACTTGCCTAGCTTGTGTAAGGCCTTCAGTTCTATCTCCACTACTACTCCTACTGCTCCTACTCTTACTCCTCCTCCTCCTTCTACTACTACCATACCCAAAAGTTAAGGGTTGGAATTGTTATTAACAAAATGAGGAAACTGGTTTGGTTTGGAAGGGCAGTACCCCAGGGAGAGTTTGATTGCATAGACTTTTGTGTGGTTATTGATTATGATGTTGTAACATACAAATGTTGTCTCTCAAATATTCTTCAATTTTGTCTCTTCCAGAGCCTTCCAATTTTCATTTTCCTCTCACTGTTGGCTAAGTACCTCATGCCCTTGCTAGATTTTTGGCTCTGAACACACTGTCCCACACTTTGTGCGAAAATTGCTGGGTTGAGAATTCTGAAAACTGCATTTCCTACATAGATTTGTTTGCTAATTTATGTTTAATTTTTACCCTCAGGAGCTAGAGAAGGAGATGGGAAGTCAGAGGTAAGGAACAAAGGAATTTAGTTTCAGACAAAGACAACTGTGTCCTACATCAAAAGAGAGCAGCCATCTGCAGCTCTGGTTTCTGTATCTGAACCTTTATGTTTCCTGTTGCCATCCTAAGAAACCCCTCAGAGGTACTGGTAGAAGTTTGGACTTTGTAATCAGTTTACACTTATGAGCACCTCTTCCTGAGAGATCTGACTGTCAAACACATGATACTCCTTCCACAGATCCTCAGTCCATAAGTTCAGACATTAGCCCTCCAGGACCTCTGGTTATGGTGAGCCCACTCTTCCACTGGTTTTCCCTGATACTAGGAGTAATAGCCTCTTCTTGTAGTTATTAATCTGGGGACAGCCTCACCACCCCCTATATTCTTTCTGTGCTCTATTTCTTTGTAAACAATTTCCTGTATGAGATCATTTTATCCTTTTCTTTCTTCATTTCTTCTTCTGTTGTAAAAGAGTACCAATGCAGAGAAGGAAGTTAACACTAACCAAATTTCCTATGTGGAATTTAGTGTGTATTATGGCAACTTGTAATAAACTGGGTATGATCGCGGCCCAGGGAGCATTCATATTACATTGATGTGTCAAAATTTTTTCTTTTCCTTTATCCTCTATCATGTTTATATATTTTCTCTCACATTTTGGGAATAAAGCAACATTCTGCAAAATAGTTGGGCTCCCCAAACTGACACTGTATCAATTGGACAGAAGGAAGGAAAGGAAGAAGGATGGTAGACAAGAAGGAAAATCTCTATATTGCTTGGAAACTTTTATGATTATAAGAAATATGTAGCATCATATGAGTACCCTCTCCTCTTCTAAACTCTCATATGTTCCCTGTAAAACTAGAAAGCACCCAGGCATTTCTGTAGGCTTTGTGGAAGTAGCTTGTGTTTTTCATACAAAGTAATTTCTCCAAAGCACTGCCCTCTCCTTCAATCCTTAGCTGGAAGGGAGTCCAGCTATTCTTGAAGCAAGCTATACCCCACACAGTCAGACTATAGGGGCTTGGAAGTGGCACACGGGATCCTCTTCATTTGCTCTGATCCAGTAATCTGTATCTAAGGGGGATGTTTATCCAGAATTGGTTGACCAATTCCCACCAATTGTCTGCAGCTGGAAAATTAGTACTTGACTTGTCTTTAAAGTAAATCATGGGAGCAATAGCAAAACCTTGTAGGGGTCTACAAGTATTCATGAGACAATTTTAAATTATTTTCCTCTCTGGAATGAATTTGTTGTTTTTTCTTTCAAACAGAACCAGATAAAAGTTAACATTGGCTTTGAGTCACAAAATAAATTCTCCCCTGTCAGTCTTTCACAAGTCCTACTCTTTTCCTTTCATGAATTGAATCAAGCTTGTCCCTTGTCAAAGGATGTACACACTCTGCTAAAAGTTGAGATTTGGTTAATTTTTGTACACACTTCAAAGCAGAAGTCCACATGTTCTTTGGAATTAGATAGATGCAGTGTTAAATCCCTGCTCTGTTATGATCAACAGTTGCTTAATTTCTTTAAGACTATTTCCTCCTCTGAAGACTAGAGATAAAATGCCTTCCTCTAGGGTTAAGTGAGGATTAAATGAGATAATGTACATAATACACTTAGCACCTGCTTAACAAAGTGCAAAAGAGGTTACGGAAACATATAACTCTTTCCATTTTTTTCCTTTCTCAAGAAAATTTGAGTTAACTTTGATAACTTTGTAACTTTTTGTACACAGTGTTCTGCAAATCAAATGATACATACACAAATAACAACTTGGGAGAAATCTGTGAAACTGAATACTAGTAGTCATAAACAAAGCTTATTCATTCTAACCATAGCTTCTTTCAATAAAATTTACTGAATTTTTCTTCTCTTTCACTATATATATCCTAGACAAATTGCACAGGCATCCATAGGCTTTCAGGTGTGAAGAATAATCAGTGTTGAAGGTCAAACTTCTTAACCATTTTAAATTTTTCACCCTACCAATTCCTGACAGCCACAAACTGGTGAGCTGTGGAGATGTGAACTGGACTTGTGATTGACATCTTCACCTTTCTCTATTGGAGACTCCTGCCTTGCTTCCTCCTTGCCTTGCACATAGAACTGAAAAGACAGCATTCAGTAGGCTTTTGTGTTTTACATGTGTTGCATTATACAGTCTTCACAGCTGCCCTACATGAGTGGTTTTGGGGGAAGATCAACAAATAAACCAATTTCTATCTTGGAACTGTCATTGGAATTTAAACAATTTAGGTATTAAGAATTAGATGTTTTCTTTACTACCCATATAGTTTACAAATCTTACCACACCTTCCCCATTGAATTTATTCACATAAACATAGGGCACATGATATGAAAGACAACATCAGACAGGAGGTGAGCCACTCCCATCACACAGGAGGAGACTTCTGACCCACTGTACCACCCCCCTCAGGGCACAGGAGGTGAGCCACTCCCAGCACCCAGGGGAGGTTTCCAGGCTGCCATACCACCACCCTCAGCACACAGGAGGTGAGCCTCATGGGTGCCAGCAGCCCCCAATAAAATAAGAAGACATGTAAACAAGTCTCAAAACCAGACTTCCAGATCACCTAAAGCAATCCCAAAGGGAAATGAGATGGAACACTCTGATACGCAACCACTTGGACTCCCTGAACTGGCAACAAAAGAGGATCTGGAAAAAATAAAATCAGAAGTAATTTCTCAGATAACAGCAGCGATTGTGCCCATAGTGCAAAATAAGATTAATAAATCTAGAGAAGACAGATAAAAAAATAGAGGAACTGAGGAACATGATGGAATCCCAACATACAAAATAAATGGAATCCATGAAACAGATACAAACAGATTTCCAGGATATTAAAAACTGCATTGAAAGCTTATGCAGCAGAATGAGCCAATGTGAGGACAGAATTTCAGATATAGAAGATAAAATTGCAATTAGTGACCAGAAAAGAAAAATTGCTTTAAAATAGTAAGGAACCATGAGAAATCAATCCAGTGGCTACTAGATAATGCAATGAAGAATAATGTAAGGCTGATCGGAGTCAATGAAGAAACAGGGGAGAGTGAAGATGACATAAAAAAACTGTTCACAGAAATAATGGCAGAAAACTTCCCAAGAAAGGGGAAAGAACTTGACGTACAGATAAGTGAGACATAGAGGACTCCAACTAGCCTTGATCAAAAGGCATATAATTGTTAAGATTCCAGAAATCCAACAGAAGAACAAAATTCTACAAGCAGTTAGAGAAAAGAGACAAATCACATACAAAAGAAAGCCCCTCAGAATCACAGCAGACTTCTCAAAGCAAACCCTCAAGGCTAGAAGAGCATAGAGTGACGTATTTCAAGCCCTAAAGAAAAGCAGCCTCCAACCCAGATTGATGTACCCTGCAAAACTATCTTTCAAAATTGATGGAAAAATAAAATACTTTCAGGACAAAGAGCACCTTAGGAACTTCATGAATACCAAACCAGCACTCCAAAAAATTTTAGACAATATCCTAGGAAAAGACAATGAGGATCACAACCCCAGGAAGCCCAGCAGAATGAATCCACTGGGCATGACAAATTAAATGCAAAGGGGGCGAATCCAACAAAAAGAAAAAGTCATGAAAATGATAAGTCAATATGTATCTGTACTGGCTATTTATCATCTTCTTGTGTCTACTTTTTAATTGGGTTGTCTATTAATGAGCTGTAAGAGTTCTTTATATATTCTGGTCTTAGGTTATATGTATTATAAATATGGTCCATTTAAACACTACTTTTCATTTTCTTAATGATGTAATTTAAAGTTCTAAATTTTGATGGAATCTCATTTATCAATTTCTTTCTTTTATACATCATATTTTTTGTATCCTAGGAAGTTCTTGCCTACCCTAAATTCATAAACATTTTCCCTTATAATTTCTTCTTAAAGTTTTATAGTTTTAGTCTTTCATATTTAGGTTTATAGATTCTTTCAAGTTATTTTTATGTATGGAAATAAAGGGTTGAAGTTAATTTTTTACATACAGATACCAGGTGTTCTAGTACCTTTTGCTGAAAACACTATCTTTTCCTCTACTCTTGAGTTGAGTTTATGTTCTATAAAATGTTAATGTTAAATAATCTTTCAAAACTTCTTCATTTATAGCAAGTATACATAGACCTGAATTTTTATATATACCTTGTGTTTTCTTTTTTAGTTTGTTTGCTTGTTTGTTTGTTTGTTTGTTTGGTACTAGGGATTGAACTCGGGTCTTTGTGCTTGCGCAGCAGGCAGCAAAACCACTGAGCTAAATTCCCAGTCCTATACCTTGTGTTTTCTAATCCTGCTAAATTAAAATACAAGTTCTAGACGCTTCTAGAGATTTCTTAGTATTTTCTCTGTAGATGATCATTTCATCTACATATAAAGATTTTGCTTCTACCTTGCCAGTCCTATGCTAACTGTGTCTTTTTATTGCCAGACTATTTTGGTTTGGGCCTATGTTTCAAAGTTTAATAGGCAGTTGAAGAGTAGGCATATCTGCCTTTGTTCCCCACCTTAGGGAGAAAGCATTGTATCTTTTCCATTCATATAAGGCATTTTTGCTGTAAGTATGGAGTATATGGCTTATCTGTTGAGAAAGTTCTGTTCTACTTCTAGTTTCCTGATAGCTTTTACCATGAACAGCTGTAGAATTTAGTTCAATACTTTTTCTGCAACTACTGACAGGATCATATGGTTTTTTCCTTTCCTCTGTTAAAACGATAACTTGTGGGGGTGGATCTTCCAATACTGAACCAACACTGCCATCCCTATAATAAAACCACTTTCTACATACTGCCAGATCTGACTTCTAATTGTTTTGTTAAACAAATTTTTATCTATGTTCACACATTTTTCTTCTATTATCTTTATCCAGTTTTAGTATTAGCACAACGTTGATTTTCTAAAATGAGGGGAGAAGTGTTCCTTCTTTCTTCTGCTTTAAATGTTTGATATAATTTATCAGTTAAAATGTATATGAGCCTGTTGTTGTCATATAGGTAGGTTTTCAAGCTAGGAATATACTTTCTTTAATAGGTGCTATTCAAATTTTATATTTCCTCCAGAGTCAGTTTCATTAATTTGTCCTCCAAGGTTCTTCTTAGAAGTTGTCAAATTTATTTCAAAAAGAGTTTTTGTAATTGCTTTCTATATCCTTTTAAATTCTATAAAATCTGTGGTAATGTCCTCTAAATTTTGATATTGTAATTTAAAAATGTGTAATTGATATTGTGCAATAGGAAGGAAAATTCTAAAGGAGTAGGGAAAATGGGAGGGTTAGGCAAAAGGAAAGAAGGGAAAAGAAAAAATATGAGAAAAGAAAAAAAGGAAACAAAGCCTTTGCAAATAGGGAAGGGAGGAGGGAGTGAAGGGAGGGCAGGGGAAGGGGGAATAAATAAGAACCAAGATCCACCATGTAAAGGTACAAGATCCCAATGATGAATGTAACTGTATTTTATACCTAAAATGTACCAATAAACTTAATGAAAAAAAAAAAATAAGAGAGACAACATCAGCCACATGACTGTGTTGGCTTCAGGTAACACAAATTTACTCTCTTGGTAAAGTTCTGAAATTGAGAAATTCCAAATCATTTTTATTAGCTGAATTCAATGCCAACAGCACAACAATCCCTTTTCAGGATCTTAGGAAGAATCCATCCTTTCCTTGCCTTTAGGTTTCTAGATGCTGTGCATTCCTTGGCTTGTGGCTGCATCACTGCAGTCTCTGTTTGCACAAGGCCTTCAACTCCTCTCTGTAGAGTTCTTTCTGTTTCCTTTTTATAAAGACATTTGCAATCACATTTAGGGTTCATCCAGATTATTCAGGATAATCTCATGTCTCAAGATCTCTAACACTCACATCTGCACAAAATGTTTATTCCATCTAGGGAAATGTTTATAAATTCCAAGGATGAGGAACTGGGTATCTTTGGAAACCATTTTCATCCTGCCATAAATTTCAAAGTTAAAGTGAATATAGATTACATCAAATTTTATAATTTATAATTATGTTTTGAACTCCTTTGGAGTCATTTATGGTTTGGGGTTCATTTCAGAATCAATAGCTATGAAAATTACCATGGTCATCTTGGTCCACACTGATCATTCTCTCTTGAGTGATTCAAGCCTGGTTTTAAATTCCACTCACTTACTATATTTTTTAATTTATAGACTGTCTTCATTTATAAAATAGGACAGTATTTTGAACCTCAGATTTAATGATGAAAAGAGAAAACAATACAGAGACCCAAGAATTAAGTCTAGAATGGGGTAAGCACTTATATATTTATTTTTATTTCTCTTCTTTTCTTCATCCAGTAATTCCTACAATTAAATAGCCTTCTGAGAATCAATCTTTTTATAGAGAAATTACTTTTTAATTTTATATTTCAATGTCTTTTTCATTTTCTCACCATGATAGCTAATATTAAAAATATTATTGAGAACTAACTGATAAATATGAAAATATTACCTCTTCTAAAAAGATTCATAATGAAATAGGACATTTATGAGAAATATCACTTCAATTTCAATATTTTCTCTCTTGCTTTGATTTTAGTCTTGTTAAAAAATATTCCAAGTCTCAGTATTTTAAAGTGCATTTGGATATTACATAATTTATCAAGTTACATCTTTGCACATCTTGATTAGTTCATTCATTTTGAAATATACTTCTGAAATCCTGAAAATATAATAATATTTCTCATTCTGGGTTTTTTGATATCTTATCAAAAGCAGTATCTGTCATCAGGCTATGGCAATATTTGATTTTGTTTATCATGGTTTAGTTTTTTTCTATTTTAAAGGTACATTTACTTTATCATTACATGACATCAAGACAAACATCATAAGAAATATAGAGAACTGTTCAGTCAAGTACTTCTTTTAGGATATTCAATTACTCCATAGCAAGCTTCAGATTTTAACATACACTAGAAGTAGTAGCATTTTAAGGCCATTTTTTAAGGAAGTATAAGGTATTGATATAAACTTACATATGTCTTAGATGTATCTCTCAATGAATTTTTAGAAAGTAACATGTGTGAAACCATCACTGAAACAAAGAAAGGGGTGTTACCAGCACCTCAGAAACTCCTACTTATATCATTTCATTACTATTCTCCTTCCCAAGCTGACACTTACTGACTTCTCAAAAGTATACCTTGACTTTGCCTATTTGTGAATGTTATTAAAATAAAATTATATTGTAATTACTTCATCATGTGAGACTTCTTGATCAACAAGAAGGGGGGTATTTATAACTATTTTTGCACATACTTGTAATTAGATCTTTCATATTGATATACAAGGTTTCTCTAGAATTGTCAGCATTTTAGCTCAAGAACTTTAATAAATGTGTATGCATTTGTGTTGACTATATCTGTTCATTTTGAATTGTGTGTCATATTATACACAAGATTTACAGGACACTGCTGACCGCCAGCAATGCACGAAATTTTCTGTTGCTCCGGACCCTCAATTATGATGAGAGAAAAGAAATATCATATTTTGGTCTTAATTTGCATTGGGTCAATCAGTAGCACATATGAATATTTTTTCCATATTGTTGATCAATCTTATCAACTTTTATGTGAATTTCCTATGTATTTTGTTCATTTTCTTTGTTTTTGGTTTTAAGGTATTCTTTACATACTATATGTATGTTTTTGTGGAATAAATGCTCTATAAATAGCTTTCTTCTTATTCTATTTACTTTTATTTTGTCAAATAGCAGTTATCAATTTATTTTTGTGTTTTAATTCAAAGCTATTTGTGTTTCATTTAGGAAAACTTGTACTACTCCAAAGGCATGAAAATGATCATTGATATGTTCATCTAAAGCCTTTATTGTTTTACTTTTCACACTTTGAGCACAGAGTGTTTTAATTTATTTTTGTGACTTGAATGAGTAGAGATTAAGATGTAAGTTTTTTCTTTGTCCAGTACATAGTCAATTGACACAACACCATTTGTTGAAAAACCACATACACTATTACTTTCTTGATAAATTAAGTTGATATGCATAGCAAAAGGTGCTTTGTAAAAAGGTATTTTTAGTGAATATATTAAACATAGGCAAAATTCAAGGGACTTGTATAATAAACCTATGTCATTCATCACCTGGCTTCAAAACTTATTAATTCATAAACAACCACTTTTCATAGAAAAATATCCATTTCCTTCCACAAATCCCCAATGGTATATCATTTTATCCATTAATTTATCAGTACAACTTTCTAAAACATGTTTTCTTTTTTTCTTTTATAACTTTCTAAAATATTAATTTTATTTTACAATATTGGGATAAGTTTAATATAGGATAATTAATGTAAGTTTATCCTAACATTGTAAAATCATTCCTAAAAGTAACAATTTAGTATAATATCAAATGTTTATTTAGTGTTCAGTTTCTCTCTGTCTGATACAGTTTTAAGGATTGGGTTCATATTACAATGTAGACAAAATTTATACATTGTAATTAGTTTCTGTGCTTCTTTGAACTGTTCTAATCAGTACGTTTTCCCCTTGTCTCTTTTATGTCAGTGTGTGTTTTTCTTGTAATGCATTTGTTGAAGAAACTAGCTCATTCGGTCTAGATTGTGCTCTACATTTTGTATTTTGTTATTTTTAACCATTGGGCTGTTACTTTTTGAAGCAAGACATTAAAAAATGTGTTAACCTCTAGGTAGTGAAACAAAGCTGTAGTTACCTAAGATATCACCAAAGTGAGGTGTAGTGGTTGAAATCTGCACTAATAATACCTAAAGAAAGATCTCTAACTTTTACAAAGAGTTTGTGTAAGTAAATCTTCTGTTTGGATTTCCATATACCATGATTTTTCTTTTATGCTGACTAGTTCTTGTTGGGGTATGTCCCATGCTTTGTACAATGCTTGACAATATCCTTGGTCCTTTACTCTAGATGCCATTAACTGCCTCCAGTTGTGAACATGTAAAATATTTGTCATTCATCTACTTCTATTGCTTGTTATTACATTTTTACTTCTATTCTTCTTTGTATTTTCTCACCTGAATTTGTTTTTATTTCTTTGAGAACTGGGGCAATGTCTTCATTTATGAGTTTAGGTTATTAAAAATTATTGTCTCTTCCTCAGTGGATCATTATTAAAACCAAATGAAATAATCCACAAAATTCCTTTGATTACTTTATAGAGTCCAATTAAACTGTTAGACATTTTTAGATCTTACATGTATTGGTATTGCTTTACTGTTTATTTCCCATAGTGTCTTGCTTACTACTTTATTATTGACTCTTTTATTTCAAACCAAACATTTTTTTGTGTAGATGTCAATGCTGTCCCATTAATTCTTTCCTTGTGCAAATCAGCCAGTTTTCCTCATAATTCCCACAGTTTCAAGGTACTGCTTTCCCAACATTACCTTTCAGCTTCACCACCACTCTGTTTATATTTCTTATACTTACCCTTTCCATTTCTACTTCATCTACCCGCACTCCTACTATTCTACAGTCTTTTTCATCATGTAACTCCTTCCCAGTATGGAGAGAATTCCTTAGGATAGATGCTTAGAGTCTGGGGAGATCAGCACCTGGAACTTTGTCCCTGGTTCTACTTTGTGTGTATTTTCTTAGTCACAAATCTATATACTGCATCTATTTGTACTGAAATCTCCGGTGCGGGTGGGAGTATATTTGGTATCTCATTCCAGACCAATCTCCTCACTGCTGTTCTAAAATTGGCACCAATGACACGCCCCCGATAGTGCGGGACACATCACCTCTCACTGTAGTCACTAGAAACGACAAAGCATAGTCCACCCTCTGCCTCAAAATAATCAGTATATGGACTTGGGAAATTGACTTAATATAAAAACTGACTGAATAGAATTATCTTTCAGAGGAACTGGGGATTTAGCTCAGCAGCACCTCACCTGCCTGGCAAGTGCAAGGTCCTGAGTTCGATCCCTGACACCAAAAAATATACAAACAAAAAAACCAAGAATTATCTTTCAGACTGAATTATTTTCAATAGAGAGGTCACAATTCAATGCAGATATGAGATAGTTTACTTGCCTTTTCCCCTGGTTATGGACAGTAGAAGAGAGAAAATTCTTCACTCCTTTCATTTATTTCTTGTTACATATTTTCTTCTCTTCCTCTTCCATCTTCCTGTGTTTTATTTCTTTTCTCTTTTCTCTCTCTCCCTTACCTTCTCCCTTATTCCTCTCCACTCAATTCTTCCCTTCTGTCCTCCTTCCTCCTTTTAAATTCCTTTTTCCTTCCTTCTTTTCTTCCTCCCTTCTTTCCTTCCTTTTATTCCTCCTCTCTTTCTTTCTTTCTCTTTCTTTTAAATCAGAGATATCCTGTGTAGATGAGTACTGAAGTACTCTAGCTGGATTTTGTGGGGAGAGGTGCTGCCTTCCACAGTGTGGGAGGAAGTGCTGAGAAAATATACTTGATTCTGTTTGAAGCATCTGAGCAAGTCCTAAAGTCTTTTCCTTTTGACCTAGTCATTTTATAATAAACAGTGGACAGCCTTTTATCTGTAAGTTTGTATGCAATGAAGTGACTTCAAAGGGAGGTGAATTCTTTCTCTTCCGCTGCCCTTCTCTGCATTTCTAGTGGTAATTACTGAGATACTAGCTCCACACACGCTGGGGCTTGACTACTCACAGGAGTTTGGGTGGTCATCTTGTACTTGACATGAGCAAGTTTATATTGTTAATTAATCTCAAAAGCATGCATTGTGTTAAAGGTCATAATGAAGCTTCCCTCTTGTCAAGTTACAAAACTGGCAAATCTTTACTAGCTCTATTGTCTTTAGGGCAGCAAGGCAGGACAAATTTATTCTTTATTTGCATCAACTTGTGAAGTTCTGATGAGTAAATCGATGCCATGAAATGTCTCCAGGAGGATTCTTCCTACATTGTATGAATTTATTTTCTCCTGTCTATCATCCTTCATTGTTCCCATTTCTCTCCTCCATCTTGATATTAAGATTTTCTAACCAGTGTCTGTCTGACTTAGCAGAAAGATTAACAGCTGACTGAGTTCCAGTCTCCATTCCATATTTCTTACTTATTGCCATGTCTCTTGGAAAAAATGTCACTGATAAACCTACTCACAGAACTATAACTCTCTACTAAATACTCACAATATAAATACAATGTGTTTGAAAAAGCACTGAGAGATCATTAGTATCTCACCAACTGATTGAGAGACAAAAGTTATCAATGAAGAAAATTCTCAGTCTTACTGAGGAGTTCTCTGTAGATAATAAATCATTCTTAAGTCAGAATCCAGTATTCTGTCCTTCATGAAAAACTCTGATTAAATTGAAATTCTAAATTCATTTTCTATGTAGTTTGACCTTCCTTGTTAATGTCATAACAAGTGTCTATTACAGTAAATTGATAGCTTGAAAAGTTCTGGATCAACACCAGGCAATCAAGGGCAGGAAGAGACTTTTTATAAGGGTTTGAAGGAGAAACTTTCACTGTCTAGCCTTCCCTTTTCCTTCCAGCAGTTCTAATTACATAGTCTAAATTCATGACCACAGAATCTAAATAGATGACCTAGAAGAAGCATCTTTGTGTAGTGCTTGTGGCCACAGGGACAGAAGGCAATGTGTTCAGTTGCATTAGCTGCCTTTCTGTTTTCCAAGCAAAGGCCCCTTGAACACCAGGGTGCCTCATGGGGCAGAGGTAAGGGTGGCTGAAAATCACTCTACTTTCCGGTCCTAGGACAGTAAGAGTGGCTTGGGTAGATTTTTCACACTTCTGTGCCTATAATCAGCACCCACAAGAACCAAAGCTTAAAAACTTTTTTGAGGTGGCAGGCCTTAAAAATATCTTAAATTTTACTTCAACTCTAATTTGCTTCCATCTGAAATGGAAAAAAAAGTAATCGGAAATAAAATACTGCATTGAAATTTTTGTACACCTTAGTAAATTAGTATGCTATATTCATGCAGACATTTTATTTAAATGGAATGAGTGTTAAGTAAAGTATATGCTGAATCATATTCAAAATATTCACACTTCTATTTTTTCATATTGTTACTAAACCAAAAGATTTAATCTAAATTTATTTACTCAAAAACTAAAAATGGATGAGTTCAAAGGTACTGCTTAAAATAAAGTTAAGGTAAGAAGACATAATCCAGCAGCATGCTATCTCTAACAAAAACCAAAGCCAAAATTATCTTGAAAATTACAAATTTGGCAGGTTATTTTTAGTGTTAGCTAAGAGGAAAACCCGGGGTTTGTACCATAACAGCAACGCTTAGTTTTCATGAGTCTGGAATGTGTTCATCAACCCAGCTGAAAACAGGCAACAGCATCAGTGTGTGCTAGAACAGAGCCTGCATTGCTGTGGGTGTCTGTGGACAAAAGACTGTTTCTTGGTATTGTTGGAAGGAGGGGCTGCCACATCACAAGCTGCTACTGTCGAAAGGTCTCAGAAACTGCGTGCAAAATAAAATAAATAAAAAATCCATCCAACAAAAACTTTACATAATACCACTTCAACTTCAGTGGCATCCCATCATTTGACCAGTATAAATAGGTGTCATGTTTTTCAAGTGTCCCTATTTTTAGATTCAATTTAGGAAACTGAATATTTTCTAATGAAAAGGATAAGATAGTGTCTCTTTGGAGAAAAATTAATACCAACACTTGAGCTTCTATTCTTACCTGAAAGATAGCTTTGGAAATCATGGGTCTCAACACATGAGCACAGCATATTGGATTGTTTGCTTCTTGGGATAATAATAGCAAAAGCAAGACCATGACTGCAGTGTGGCTGTTAAAACCCTTTAGTCAATTGTATGACTACAACATGACTGTGTTCTCTCTGTAGAGAGCTACAGCAGTAAATTCATAGCTGCAGAACTATTGCTGGGGGAGGAGGTCATGTTGAGAGGGTGAGTTGGCAATAATCATGGTTATGTAGGACTCCTAGACACAAGCATGGGCAGTGAACACTGGAAGTACCTTAGACCATGATGACATTTGTCTACTGGACACTTCCTCATGTTCCCCTTCCCCCAGAAAGTGGGGAGGTCAGCAACATCCAACTGTACCAAAGGTTTTCTGAGGTAGATGGGGCTCCAGCTTTGGCTTTTGACCAGTCCTGACTACATTCAAACCTCCTTGAAATACATTGGCCTCCTGGAATGTCTAGTTTTGGAGATAAAATAATGTCATAGGAATGTAAATTAATGCAAGAAATAGTAAAAAGGAGTGATTTGATTCTATTTATACCAATGAAAAAGTAAATATAAATTATTGAAGCATAAGAGAATATTGTAATAATGAAAAAGTAAAAAACAAAAGCTGAGAAAAGGAGAAATTAAGAAAATATGGTTTGGCTTGCAAGCTACACTCCCAGGTTTCTGCTTAGTACTTTTTAGTATGTTATTTTAATAATTCTTCAGTCTTCTTCATAACCAACTATTTTTTGTATTTTAACAAGAGTACCTCAGAAATGTTAAAAATTTACCTAAAGTAACAGATGAAAAATATCAATATGAAAAATATAAAACAAGAGCTATTAGTATAATAAATGAGGGCTTAGGATGTAGCACAGTGGTGCAGTGTGCTTGCTTACCATGCATGAGGCCCAGGGTTCAATACCCAGCATTCAAAAAAAAAAAAAAAGAAAGAAAGAAAAGAAACACCAAAAGTTGGGTTCAACTGTAGAAAAAGAAGTGATGCTTAATTACAAAAACAATAAATGTCACTACTTTTTCTGCAATAGAACCCAACTTCCACTTTTTATGCTAGTATGTGGAGAAAAAAGCAGGCCTATATAGTATCGGTGGAACTGTAAATTAATATAGCCATTATGGAAATAAGTATGAAGATTCTTTAAACAACTAAAAATAGAACTACAATATGATCCAGCTATATCACTCCTTAATATACTCAAAGAAATTAGAGTCAGCATACTATGGAAATACCTTGATACACACATTACAGTACAATTCACAATACCCACATTATGGTACTAGTTTAGTTGCCAATCAGTGCATGAATAGATAAAGAAAATGTGGTATATGTATACAATAGAATATATTCACCCATAAAAAACCACAAAATCATGTCATTAGCGAAAAAGTGGGCAGAACTGGAGATCATCACATTAGGCAAAATAAACCAGACCTGGAAGACAAGAATCATGTTCTTTCTCATATGTGAAATTTAGAAGAAAACAAAAACACTGAAGGGGAAGGGAAATTATCAGAGGAAAGGAAGGGGTAGAGGTTACGGGAGAGGAGAGGGTAATGGAGGATACTAGTGTTTAGATATGATCAAACTGTCTTTTTCATGTATATGAAAATACCAAAACAAAACACATTATTTTGTAAAATTAATGTGCAGTATACTAAAAGGAGTGATATTAAAAATATAATGAGGATTCCCAAAGATGCCTCCAAAGCATAGAGAGAAGAATGATAGTATAAATTGACAAAGAAAATTTGAATTTAAAATTGAAGAATAGTTGGCAGAATATTGAAAAAAATGAAAACTGAAGATATGAGCACATAAACCAGGAATATCCAGAAAACCTAACTACTGCTATAAAGCTCAAGAAAACTCCCCTCCCCTTACCCCCAAATGTATAGGATACCACATACAGCATCTCTTAAATCTTAGACAAACTCTGAAAGTAATAATTTTACAATTAAATTCGCTAAGGCCTTTTTTTGAGAATTTACCTGAAATAGTATATATTTAGGAAAATTGCTATTATTGCCTTTTAACACTTGCTTTTAAATTGTAATTTAAAAATGTAGTCCATTCCCCTTTTGTTTAATAAATTGTGATGAAATAAGTGTTATTACTTGTAAACATTTTAAAAATAGTTTGGGGATGGATTGGAAATTGTTAGGTAGGCCTTGCAGACTCATTTTGGGCTACTCCTACTACTCATGTGGTACTGCTAATTGGCATGGGGCTCTGTTATAGAAATGTGGCCAGTGAGAAGGGTTATGAGTTATGTCTGCATTTTCTCTTTGCCATGGTAGACACAGTGAATCTCAGTGGATTATAAAGCGTAGTTTCTGCAATGTGGATCTTCCTTTGCCGTAATACTTTCTCATGACTTGTATACAAAGTAGGGGTAGACTTTTTCAAAGAACAGCCTCAAGTTCTGGCATTTTCAATGGTCCCAAGAAGAATGGTGAAGTGACCAGATGTAGTAAGAATTTAACGTTCCAAATCATTCTCTGATCTGTGCAGTCACTTTATTACTATCAACTTCACCTTTGCTTTCAGGTTGTTTTATTTTATTTCTACATACCCTAGTTTTGGACAGGTCTGTTGCTATTTTAAATTCTTTATAGCCTATGTAGTGCTTTCCACAACCCTAAACATTAGTGGCAGAGTTAGAGGATTTGTTCCCTCCATTTAAAAGGGAATGTTCTGATCTATTTCAATGTGGTGTACAAAATAATAAACTAAAATTGGCACTGGTTTCTAAATAGGATTATAAAATGCAAAGACTGTGAAAGAAAATATTAAAGCATAAACCTTTAAAATCACAGCAAGTTTATAGCTACATTTTGAAAAGTGCTATGAAATGTGAATCTCTACATTCCCAAAATGATGAAAAAAATTATTCTAAGAGATGTTCTCGAAAAAAATTAAAATATACATTTGTTGAGAATAGCTCAAAGCAACTGGATGAAATAAAATAAAGCGATACAATGTAGTTATTGGAAGAAAACAAAAACAACCCTTATTTTAGATCTTTTGGGTTTGTCTTCTTTTCTCATATTTTCCTTTAACATTGATGTGAGAGCAGGAAAGAATAGGAAACGTGCAAAGACTTGGTTTGGTGTGCAAAAGTCAAATACCTCAGTGACGTCAGGGAACACCCGCATTTAGAGGTGGAGATGATTCAGATGTGGGGAAAACGGGGCTGCCATCAAAATGAACCAGATGCACAGCCCCTACCCATTCTCATGAACTCTGGCAATTCCCATTTTGGGGAGCAAAATGCCTCCAAGATTAATTTATTGTTAAATTTAGGGTCATATAATATTTACTAGCCACATATCTGTACTATCAGCAGAAAAATTCAAAGCCAAAAATTCAAGAGGAAAGAAGCAATAATTATTATAGAGAGGCAACGGACACCATGTATTCTGCTGCGGTGTAAAGAACGACTTAATCCGTGACAGCAGTTGTCTTTTTCATAACTCTCCAGACCCTGCATAGCACATTCAGGGTTTGCTTGATCTTCATGATCTAGACTCTGAGGTCAATGCTGCAGGTTTACTTAGATTTCATTCCTCTCTTTCAGGAAAATAATGTGAGTGTCAATTATTGGGAATTTTTTAAATGTTGATAAAACAATTATATTTATATGGTGTCGCGACTCATAAATTGAATATTCAAAGCAAAGAGGCAATTGATCTGAAAGCTCAATAATGTGCAGTGATTATTTTCAGATTTCTACAATGTAGAAGAGAAAAATATATGACCGCTTTCAGAATCATACTATCGAGGCTTTTGAATGAATACGTTATTGAGGCAAGCCCTGAAAGTCTTTCTAAATATCACTAATTATCAGGAATATACAAATCAAAACCACAAGGAGATAGCACCTCACTTCTATAAAGAAAATGACTACAGTCAAAAAAAAGCCTGCTGTTAATAAATTCTGGAGAAGAAAGTGGAGAACAGTGATATTTTGTACATTGTTGGTGACAATGGAAAATGATATAAAGTCCTCTTTAAAAAGTTTAAAAAAGAAATACTGTATGATTCAGTATCCCAATATTGTATATATATCCAAATTAAATGAATTCAGTGCATCAGAAAAGCATATGCACTTCCATTTTTGTTGTAGCACTATTCTCAGCACTGAAGAGTGCAAAAACATAATTACATATATAATATATGACTATATATATTCAGTCATAAAAAGAATGAAGTCCTGTCATTTGTAACAATGTGAATGGAACTAGAGATCATCATGATAAGTGAAATAAGTCAGACACAAATAAACAAGTACTGCATGATCTCACTCATATGTAGAATATAAAAACGTTGTCTCACAGAAATTGAGTGGAGAATCATGGACCACAGAGGCTGGGATGAGGCAAGGATGTGGAGAGGTTGATCAATGGGTTCTAAGTTAGATAGGAGCAAGAAATTCGAGTCAGCTATTGCACTGTAGGGTGACTCCAGATAACAATAATGTACTGTGCATTTCAAAAAGCCAGAAGAAAAGATTTTGAATGTTTTCACCATCAAAATGATACATGTTTGAAGAGACAGGTATGTTTAACCTGATTTAAACAGTACAGAATGTATACATATATACAAACATAGTGTCCGTATAGTGTACATATCTGTAGATATGTACAATTATGCTTTGAATCTATCAGTTAAGAATAAATTTAAGTTAAATTTAAAAAGAACTTCACTTTATGGAAAAATACATGGAAATCTGACAAATAAACATTGATGAAAATCTTGTGAAGACACTATATTTGAGTTTTGCTGTTTGGCAAGTGAAGAGGGGTAAAAGCAGAGACCATTATTTCTAAGTCATAAAATCAAGTTAATGATAATTTTGAAAATCACACTGGTTGACATTCCATAAAAAAATGGAACAATAAATCACTGGGAATGCATATTTCCAAAATAGAATTAGTTGAACCCAATTTCACTGCCAAAAAAAAAATAAATCAAGTAAAATTATTATTCATTCTTTACATTTAAAATTAAACAAAGTATGAGTGGACAATGGGATGAAAATAAATGAGAAATAATTTTAAAGTATTATGAAATCATGAATTCATAAGAGGAGTGCCTTAAGATGAAATTAAAATGAAAGAATTAACCACATTTCACTGACAAATAATTTTTTAAAGGCTACTCCATGTGCTCAAATGACACCAAATATGCAGCTTCCCTAGGCATGATTTTCGGTGAGAAGTTAATGTTTCAGAAACAGTAGGGACTTCTTTTTTATGACCTTGGGATAGCAGGGAGAAAAAATGCTGATATGTTTTTGTAAATTTGCAAGGAAAAGATGAATATTCTTTTATATGTATATTCTTGAAGGCTTGTCCTTTTCCCTGAGGAAATTAATTTCTAGCACTTACATACTGAAAAACTGACTCTCTATTTCTATTCTCTTTATTAACTCCTCCTCTTTTTTTATTTGCAATGAAATGGAGTCATATTCTTCCACATTAGCAAGTTGAAATAGAAAATTGTAGTGTACATATGTTAACATCATTTTGAAAAATAAGTAAGCTGATGTCCCAAAAATATTGGAAAGTAGAAATCTAAAGACAAAATCATAGGCATTATATGACATCTTGAACTATATAACTAATAAAGTTAGCATATGACACTTTTGACAGCAGTGTTACATATCTTCTGACAAATCTAGAAAAAACAATTTTTGAACACTTTTCAAAGCTGTATGTTTCTAATTTGAGTAACAAGTTTATATAGAGCACAGTAATATGCTAATATATTGGCCAGCAGTTCATAGCTTTTGACTCAATCTATCAAAGTGGAAGTATGAACTTTCTGACCATATTAAACAATTTATCACCCCAATTTTATTGAGCAATTCAGATATAATATAATTTGCTTTTTTTAAAATAATACAATTCCATAAATTTTGACAAATTCTTTTTACAATCAAGTGGTAGAGCACTTCTACCACCCCAAACATTTCATCATCTTTCACAGCCTATACACTGTTCTCCTACCCCGGCTGCTTGCAGTCCATTTTCTGTTTGTTTACTACCAGTTAGATTTTTACCAAAGGTCACAAAAATAGAATTATGCTACATGTAGTATATTATGTTTGGATTCCTTTACTCATGACACTTTTGTAATATCATGTCCTGTACATGTTTGTCTATGTCTTATTGCCGTGTAGTATTACATTGTATGGATGTACCAGGTACACCCATTGTTGGACTTTGGTGTTTCCATTTTGAAGTTATTATGAATGAAGTCACTATGAGATTTGCATATAGATTTGATAAATATGTAAGTGTGGAATGGATTTCAGTGAATATATAGCGGCTGAATTAGTATGTTCCAATTTGAGGTTGTAAAAGAGGTTGCTCTGAAAATGTGCTTACAGATTTTTGTCTGGAGAAAATTTTATTTTTCTTTGGTAAATTCCTAGGAGTGAGAATTTTCTAGTAAATGAATGTATTAATTTATAAGTAATTGTCAAACTGTTTCCAAAGCCTAGTTGCTCTGTATTCTTGTTAGAACTTTTCTATTTTTTATTGTTTTAGTAGGTGCATAATATTTCATAACATTTCTCAATTTAGTTTTGCCCTATAAATTTTGATACTTGTTTTTATATTTATTCAGTTTGTAATATTTTCCCATTTTCCTTTGAATTTCTTTTTAACCAAAAAGGTACTTAGAATTTTTTTAATTTCAAGGTATTGTGGCCAAAGAACATATTTTGTGTAATTTCAAATCTTTCACATTTTATTAATATTTGTTTAATGGCTCAGAAAGTGATCTACATTGGTTATTTTCAACTTGTCCTTGAAAGAATATGTGTTCTGCTATTGTTGGGCAAGAGTTGTCAACAAATGTCAATTAGATGCACGTGATGATGGTGGCATCTCTTTATTATCCTTACTGTTTTTCCTACTTAAATTAAAAAGAAAACAGTGCTACCTATGACTATATGTAATTGTGGTTTGATCTAGCTTTTTCTTTCACTTTTATAATTTCTTTATAAGTCTTAAATGTAGCAGATACATAAATATTTTTTCCAGTAAGTTTATTAGTACATTTTAGGTATACAATACAGTTACATTCATCAATGGGATCTTGTGCCTTTACATGATGTATCTTGGTTCTTATTTTTTCCCCCTTCCTCTGCTCTCCCCTCACCCCCTCCACCCCTCCCTATTTACAAAGACTTTGTTTCCATTTTTTCCTTTTCTTATATTTTTGCTTTTCTCTTCTTTCCTTCCCCTACCCCTCCCACTTCCCCTACTCCTTTAGACCTTTTCTTCCTATTTCACAATATCAATTATACATTTTGATCCTTATTTACGCTTTTAGTTTTTCACAGCAGAAAAACTAGATACATACATATTGAAGGTTGTTATATCTGCTCATGTGATGATTGATATTGTTGTCAACTTGATTGACTTGGGAGGGACCTTTTATAGTAAAGCACACATTTGAGTATGTCTAGGGGGGCTTCATGAAGACAGGACTTTGGGTGCTACATTTGGCCCCGTGCCCCTTCCTCTTGGGTGCCTTTTCCCTGTCCTCTGTTCCCTAAGTGCAATGACATTAGCAGCTTTCTTTCACCCTATCCTTCTGCTATAACGTTTCTACCTTGGAGACAGTTGACCATGGACTGAAACCTCTCAAACTGTTAGCTATAGAAAAGCTTTCCTTTTTAAGTTGCAGGTGGCGGGTACTTTTGTCCCAGTAATGGGAAACGTAATCACCACAGATGGATGTCTGTACTTTGGTCTGAAATCTACTTTATGGACTATTAAAATAGCAATTTCATCTTTCTTTTAGTGTTACATTGTATATCTATTTTCATCAGTTTATTTTTATCTAACTACATATGTATCTATATATTTATATTTAAAATGAATTTCTATTGATATATTTGGGCCTTGGCTCTTATTATTTTTGTTTTTTAATCCACTGTGACCATGTGTGTCTTTTAATTGAATGTAAATATATCTAATGTAGCCATTGTTCTGTTTGTATTTAAATAGCTTTATGATTGGATTGTTTAGATTTCTTTTTTTATTATTCATTAAGATTATTGGTACATTTTATGTATCAATATGATGACACTCATCATCGGGAATTTGTACCTGTACAAATATATCTTCATTCTTACTTTTTCACCATTCCTCTGACCTCCTTTCAACCCTCTTTACAAAGACTTTGTTTCTGTTTTTTCCTTTTCTCATATTTTTTCCTTTTCTTTCTTTACTTTCCCTAATCCCTCCCACTTCCCCTTCCCCTTTGTCCCTTTTCTTCCTATTTCACATTATCTAGTGTACATTTTGGTCCTTATTTACATTTTTAGTTTCTCACACCAGAGAAACTATTCAGTGTTTACACATATGTGTCCTATTTATTTCACTGAAGAGTATGTCCTCAATGTGCATACATTTAGCTATAAATGTCTCTATTTTTCATTCTTTATGGCTGAATAGCACTCCATTTTATTTTTAAAAACACACCTTCTTTATCCAGTCACTAGTTGGTGGACATTTGGGCTGTTTACAAAATTTAGCTATTGCAAACTGTGCTGCTATAAACATGGGTGCATATGTATCACTATGGTATAATGCTTTTAATTCTTTTGGAAAGTTACCCAGCAGGGGAATAACTGGGTCAAATGGGATCTTTAATCCTAATTTTTTGAGGTATCTCCATACTGATTTCCACAGCGGTTGCACCAGTCTATACTCCCACTAGAAGTGGAGAAGGGTTCCTTTTTACCCGCAACCCCGCCAGCATTGTTATTGGTTGATTTCATGATAGCAGCCATTCTTTCTGGAGTGAGGTAGAATCTCAGTGTTGTTTGCATTTGCATCTCTTGAACGACCAGGTATGTTGAACATTTTTTCATATGTTTATTTATTGTTTCTGCTTTTTTGTCTGAGAAATGTCTGTTCATTTCATATGCTCATTTTTGGATTGGGTCATTATATTTGGGAGGTCTTATTTTTAAAAACTCTTTTTATATTCTAGATAGTAGACCTTCATCTGAGGAACAGCTAGCAAAATTTTTTCCCAGAATGTGGGTTGTCTCTTCACTCTGTTGGTGGTTTCTCTTGCTGTGCAGAAGTTTTTTAATAAGATGAGACCTGATTTGTTGAATCTTTGGGCTAGTTCCAGTCTGACTGAGGTTTTCTCTGATGAGTATTTTCTGATGCAAATGTCTTCAAAAGTTCTACTTATCTTCCGGCTGGTTTCGTGTTTATGATTTAATATTTAGATCTTGATCCGTTTTGATTTTAGTTTAGTACATGGTGAGAGATATAGGCCTAGTTTCAATCTCTGACAAGTCAAAACCCAATTTTTCCATCACCATTTATTAAAAAGGCTATCTTTCCTCCAGTGAGGATATTTGGCTCCTTTGTTGAAGATGAGGTGGTGGAGAGTGTCTGGAGTTGTTTTTGCATCTTCTAATCTGTTCCACTGGTCCTCAGGTCTGTTTCTTTGCCAGTACCATGCTGTTTTTATCACAGTAGCTTTGTAGT
>NW_004624798.1:1351571-1364414 GCF_000247695.1 Heterocephalus glaber
AGCAGTTTTGGAAGTATGGTCATTTTTACTATATTGGTTCTTCCTATCCAGGAGCAAGGGATATCTATCCATTTTCTGATATTGTTTTCAATCTCTCTTTTCAGAGTGCTGTTGTTTTCAAAGTAGAGGTCTTTTATTTCTTTCATTATGTTGATTCCCAGCTATTTCATTTTTTTGGATGCTATTGTGAAAGTTGTTTCTCCAGTTCCTCTCTTAGTGAGTCTTTTGTTCGTGTACAAGAAGGCTATTGTTGAGCTTGTTGGGTTGTTTGGGTTTCTTTATGGGTATTTTAAAACTATTTAATGTTATCACTAGAATTCATTTAATTGTTTTGTATCTTTGTTTTCCCTTTCTTTTTATGATTATTCTAGGATTTACACTGTATATCTTTCTTTTTACACTGTATATCTTTTAACTCATCATAGTTTACATTTATATAACATTGTTCTACTTATATTTTAAGAATCTTGCAATAGCTGCTTTTCATTCTTTTTCTTTTAACTCTTGTACTATATTTGTCACACATACTACTGCTGTATATATCATAAATCCCTAAGTACATTGTTACTAGTTTCACTTCTAAAAAATCAATTATTACTCACTATTACTAAAAATAAAGAAAAACATTCTTTTATGATTACCTGCATTTTTAGAACATCCACTAATCAATATAGCTGAGTAGAAAAATGCATTCTTCTTTTTTTTGGAACCCAGTAAAAATATAGTTTTGCATAGTCTGTAAATGAACAATAAAGAAAATTCAAGAAGATAAGGGACACTTGGCTATTTGAGAAGTAAGAGTGATTGGCTGAATGTGTGGTTCAGGGTGATGATGAGGTGAAGGGAAGGAAGAAAAGTTCACAGAGATAGGAAATGGGAAAGTGTTAATTAGAAGGAAGTAATATAAATCCTTAAGAGGACAGAAGAATAAATTTAGATGTTAGAAAATACTACAATATTAAAAAAACTAGAAGGTGGATCTTTATATCTAGATCAAAACATTGAAAATATATTTGTTCCTATTTGATAACACTTGTTGATTGTGATAATAAAGTGAGATTATGTGGTCATGTGTGGCTAGAGTAGAGGTGATGATCAATAAAAACACACATAGTTGGGAATCCTGAAACTGGGATTAAAACTGTGATCTTTTTTATTTGTTTTATTTGATTTTGTTTTAGCCTTTATCGAACTGATTAGTGCATATGCAAAATTAGAAGACTCAAGAATTTCTTTTAGGCTTACAACAATATAGATAAACATTCATTGTCTTCTCTCTCCAGTATACATGCCTATAGAGGCAATTATATTCCATTTTTAGGTGACTGTTTTGGCATTTACTTCCATGCTTTAAATAGCAGAATTAACTTTCTGCATATTGACTTTCTATTTTCCTTCAGATCCTATTTATTTTCTCCTCTAAAGGAAATGAGTTTTAGTGCTGTCACTCTGATACCTTCAGCTCTTACCACAAATATGCACCTACACACACACATGCACATATGCACACACACATGCATGCACACACGTACACATTTTACCTTTCTATTCAATTATAGTTATGTCAAAATTTTATAATTCTGAACACATGGTATCTTATATTAAAAGTATTGTCCTTTTTAAATTCAAATTTATCAAGAGGGAGTAAAAGCATTATTTTTGATGCTTTTTAAAATATATTTAACCCTAATTCAAACCTGAACTCTTCAATTTCTATATCTTCTCTTAATAAATGATCCCTAAAAGGATAAAATTTATTTTCTGAAGATATCTGTTCTAGAGATTTTTTTTTTACCACTCCCATTCTAGAGTAATTTTCCTTTATTCCTGACATCTAGCTCTTTTCCTGGAATTTCCATTTTACCATTCTCTCAAAGTTACTTTTCCCCTTCATTTTCTATATCCCATGCTCTGTTCTGTGTTGATGCCTACATTTGTTTTAATGAAGCTCTCATTAGAATCACTTATTAAATATATATGAGATTAATTTGGAGGCATTGAGTGTCTCTGCCATTTCCCTTCATTCATGGTTTGACTTGGTAACAATATTCCCTCAGAGTCTTCTAGTCAATGTTTCATTATATGCAGTTTCCAGTGTGTTGTTCTTTAAAGGCTGAAGGCTTGCTAACCCTGGATTCCTTTCATTGGAACCATTTCTCCCCCTTCCTGGGAGCTCATAAACTCTTATCTTTGACTCTAGTGTTCTAAAATTATATGTTGATGTTCCTTGATGTGAGTCAATTTTTAGAGAATTGTCTTCCAATTGTGAGAAATGTTTTTTAATTAGTTAATTGATATTCCCTTCCTTTGGTTTTTATTATTCTCTTTCCATTACTTCTTTTTGAATAATGTACTTCTTTGTTCTTCTCATTTTTTAAACAATTTTTCTCCTAATTTCCAACTCTTTTTACTTGTCACTCTTCATATTTTTTCTTTGAGGAAGATTGCTTCAACTTTGTCACTGAAAATTTCTCTAGGATTTTTCAGTTTTGCTGAAACTCAAGGTTTTGTAAAACCTTGTTCTTTTTGCACAAAAAGCCTCATTTTTTAAAGAATATTAGTAGAAGATATTTGATATATTTCCATGGATATTCCCTATTTCAAATGTTTCTTTCTTTTCCATGATTATTTTGATCTTTATCTCTTAACTTGAAAGCTTCACATATGTGACTGGTGATCCTTGGTTGTCTGCTAATATTTAAGAATGGCGCACTTAAAGTTGACTTAGAATGTTGAGTTTCTGATTGGGATTGTAACTGTGCTCTTCACTGTAAGTTATGTTACTTATTCATAAAACCATGTAAGTATATCCATCTTTTCTTTCTTGGCTGAGCAGATTCCCCAAATATAGATCTTTCCAAAGCTTGCCTTTTGGTTACTGTCCTGGTGATTGTGATTCTGGAAGATAAGTTGGTGGGTAGAACTAGGAAATCAATATTAACACTATAATATTATTTAACCCTATGTTCAAAAAATCAGCCCCTCTTCCAAATGTCCCCCAGTACAGAAACCTATCTTGCTCATCATCAGTCATTTACTGGCATTAAATAAAATGAGTCCTTTGGAAGCATGCAGTGATTTAGATCAGAGGTCCTCATTGTTTGTTCCTTTTTAAACTACTTCTTTAAAACTAGGCAATTGTATTGGAGAATAGCAGATATACAATAAGCCACACATATGTAAGTATAAAATATGGTGAATTTTGACAGTGTGATCACCTGTGATCACATCTCCATAATCAAGACACAAAATAGATCCATCACCCATGAAGAGTCTCCATTCCCCTTCCAGCCAATTCTTCCTTCGTTCTTTCTCCCTTTATCCACTCTAGATGGGATACAGTTTGTAATTTTTTGTGTCTTGCTTCTTTCAGGGAAATGACTTAAGATTCATCCATTTTATTCCACTCATAAGGATTTGCTCTTTTGATTTTCAAATAGTATTCCATTGAACAAATATGCCTTCTTTATTTTATCAGTTTTGCTTCTGATGGACACTTAAGCTATTTCCACCTTTTGGGAATTGTGAATAAAGTTGTGAACATTCATAGATAAGTCTTTATATGGATACATACTTCATGGTTCTTGCATAAATACTAAGGAGTACTTATCCAACTGCAAGAAACTGTCAGTTTTTCAAAGTGATTGTATCATTTATCATTTTATGTGTCTTCTATTATACTTGTCAGCACTTGTCACTATCTGTATTTATTTTAGCCCTTCTAATGAGAGTGTTATTTTAACTGTTGCTTTAAGTTTTCAACTAATAATTCCCTTATTAGTCCACCTTGACACCTTCGCTTTTACTTCCAAGAGAAAAATTGAACTTCAAATCAGTCTTTTTTTTTTCTTTATTCTGGGGATTGAACCCAAGATGTTCACACAGAGTTACATCTCCAACTCTTTTTATTATTTGTTTGTTTGTTTTCAGGATAGGTTCTCAGTAAATTGTTAAGTTTTCCAGACCAGTCTCAAATTGAGATTATCCTGCCTCAGATTCACAGGGCATGTTTCCCACCTTACAAAGTATATTTGTGATTAATTATTCACTTATTTCTGTCATTATGTGTTTTCACATTTTAAAATCCCTTTCCCCATCTACTTGGGAGGCTGAGGTGGGAGAATTGCGAGTCTGAGGCCAGCCTGGGCAACTTTGCAAGACTGTTTCAAAATGAAACTTCAAAAGATGACTGGGGATATAGCTCAGAGGTAGAGTACCTACAAGTATGAGCTCCTAGATGCAATGCAAATATAAAAAAAAATTTTTTTTGACTTCGTAAGATTTTATTAGGGGAAATATAAATATATTCAATTCATCATCATTATTCCTCAACTAGGTTTTAACACTTATGCTTAATGTATAAATTCAATTTTGGAACACAGACAGGATAAAGTTTTAAAAATTAACGAATTGCTAAGATAAATACTATGCAAATAATGACAAAAATCATAAGATATGATATATAGATTCCAAATGACGTACATTTAAAACAGGGAGTCCCTTTTGCAAATTATTATGATGCTGGGGTGATAGTTTGGAAAGGACCCTCAAAAGCAACACAGACCTAACATATCCTATTGTTCAGAGATCTGGGGGACTTAGTAAGAAGATAGGTTTATTGTGGAGAGATACAAAAAATATAAAAGTGGAAGTAAAATAAAAGTTGGACTGTTGTGCCTGGAGACATTTTGATTTTGTTTTAAATATCAGGTAAAATATTCAATTGATGGCTTCTATTGATAGCCTCCTAAAGAGAGGGTGGATGCATTCTGATATTTATGGAGATCTAATTCAAATTTTAGTGGGATAAATAAAACAGACTTTAAATTATTTAGATTATTTTCTTCACCACTACATGCTTTCGATTCCTTTGAATAAAGGACATGAAAAATATACAGTTACTATCACATCACCCAGTGTGAGCTGCACTTTATTTGTGAGTGGCTTGCTACACTGAAATTTGCTTTAGGAGCCATTTTTTTCATATCATCAGTATATTCATGAAAAATTTAACTCCTTCAACAGGTTGTCCAATTATAGAAAGACCTCTATTCCCTAGCTAGACTAAAATGATAAATGACACAATGATCTGGAATACCATTTCTTCTGTAGGGTTTTTGAAATATAATTTTCAGCCACCATTATCTAGCGAAGTATGATCAGAGAAAAGATATACTGGAAAATTGTAATAGAGGACAAATCAAGGTTGCTCAATCTTAAATAAACATGTACAGTGAGCATTGTAACTACTGTTGATTATTTTGAAAGTTCTTATGTGAAAATTGAAATAGCTGAGAAAGAACAGACAGATGAGATACATAAGAATATACACTTAACTGTTCTTCAGGATGGCATGTTCTGAATCGAGAGCAAGACATTTTTAGAGTTTTTCTAACTATTCAAGAACTTATGGGCTAATCATATAACATCATAGCCACATTTACCATACACTGCATCTACAAGCTTAGCAACGCCCCATGAATGCCCCATTAAAATTAGCTTAAGCTACCTCCATTTGCAGTTGTCTATTGAAAGTAGTCCATTAATAAGTCAAAGAGAAAGAGAAAAGCTATCTTGCAATTTTATGAAAGTATTACTTATTATGAATACTTTACTCCTTAAGGGTTTTTTTGGCTTAAATTCTTTTATTGGTACATTTTAGCTATAGAATATGTTTACATTTATCATTGGGTGCTTGAACCTGTACATGCTGTATCTTGGTTCTTATTTTTTCCCTATTACCTGTGCGCTCTAATGTCTATGTCTATAAATTAAACTAGAAAAGTCTCAACTACTCATGACATTTCATGTTTGATATATAGTAAAGCATAGCACAATTTTTAAATACAACTATATAGAAAGGGTTAAATTTTAAGCTATTTTTGTACAAGATTAATTCTCACCAGGTACTACTGATGTGAAGATAGGGTAATGTAGCTAAATTTCACATTCAGTTAAACCATATGGCAATCTAGAAAAGATTAAAGCACATTGGGTAGCCACTTCGAGTCATGGTTTCCAGAGGAAGTATAGATAAAGCAAGCTAAGATTAGAAAACATACCCTTGATAAACACCCTAGCATCCACTTTTATGTTTTACAAAAGTGGCTGCTGGAAAAGATGAGTTTCTGCTTTCAATAAATGCCCAAATGCCACTAAAGAATATGGCAAGAAATATTTAAAGTTTTTTTCACCTTTTACAAAAAGATTGGATTGGCAAGACATACTTTACATATTCATTTAAGGATTGTTAACTACCATTAAATTGTACAGCTTTTCCCTGTGTGTTTAGTGGCTTTAAATATATTCTCTATTATCTAAGAAATAAATTTGTAATTTAAATGATAATGGTATTTATATTTAAAACACACGTAACAAAAATAATCAGGAGTTGTGGAAAATATCCATAACAAAATCAAGCTATCAAACTGAGATGTTATAATGCGAAAGACTTGGGTGGAATAAGCAATGGCTTCTTTCAATGAAATGGAGAATGAGGCAGTTAAAAAATGGGGTCTTACATAGGTGAAGGTCAAATAAACTGACCACAATTTTTCCTTTTTGTGAAATAATGACATGCATCAGCATTACAATTTCCTGTTTTTCTTTCAAACTGTGGTCTGTTAAAAACACATCTTTAATATAGCTTGCTATTGCTACACTCATTTTTTGTCCACTGAACTTAGGACTTTAAAACACCCTAGTCATGAATAAAGCTGAAAAAACTCTAATATTTTATTTCAAAAACTGATTCAGGGCTTCATACATATATTTCATTGCTGATTCTACCTTTACTTCATACAGCTCTCAGATTTATGCTGCTTCCATAACGGAGACCACTCTGTATTGCAGAAATCATTTGCTTAAAAGAATTTACATTGCTACTCACCACATACTAAAACAATATACTCTTGCACTGAGCTACTGGCAACCAGATGAATTAAATTTATGTTGCACCAATACTAAAGATTAAATCATAGCTTTGCTAGTAGTCTGTTAAGTTCTGCACTTGAATTTCTAAAATACTTAGCAAGACTTGATATATTTATATACTAAAGCATCTATTTCAACTATAGAACAAAATGATTTAGATGTCACATGGAAATAAAGAGGTAGCAATAGGAATTTATACTGTAGACACTGCCTGGAAATTTATTCTTTTCCTGAACAAATTAAGCAATAAGCATCATATTAGAATTTCTCTCTTGATTCACAGTAGGACTCAGAATATATTTGCTTTAATTCAAGGTTACTTCTTCATAGCCAAGAGGAAATCCATTAAAGTGCTATTCTGAGTTTAATCTACTCCTACCATCAGTGTCCTATGACATGGCCACTCAATGTAAACATATCTTCCAAATTCAGTACAGATGTACAAAGATTGTCTCTATGGTCACAGTGGGAGTAAGAAGATTCATGTAATGATTCAACAGCAGAAGTGGCCATAGGCATGTTTAACAACATAACTAGCCAACTACTCCTATAAAATCTTAGAAGTAAAGGAATGCTCAATTATTAATTGCAACGAAAACCTCAAGCTTATACATATACTATTCAGATATGTTTGAAATAACTTCACTCTCCAGTGTATGCATCTACAATGAAACGATTTTCATTTTGTTTAAAACTATTTTTAATTTATTTGACAAATTTTTAGGAATTGTTTTCAGGAGATGAAATATACAGTCTTTTTGAAGTTAATTGAAACAAGTGCCTTATGTATTAACTAGTTTTAACATCTTGAAGAGATCATTTCACCTCCCAGAATCTCAGTTTTCCTACCAATTAAATGAAGAGATTGTACATGTGACTTGTAAGTCTTCCCAAGGAGTACATAGACCTGGATTGTTAAAATACATGTAGTATTTAATAAAGAAGTTGCTAAAAAAAAAACCATCAGTGATTCAAATTCACTGTAAAAAGGCCTCCATAAGGAAGGGTGAATATTGAAAAGAATGGACTGGGGGAACTACTGATAGAAAAATCACAACTCTCAAAAATGGGCATCCAATCCAAAAAAAAAAAAAACACTGAGGATGAAATTTGAGAACTAAATATAAACCATAAACAGCAGTGTGAGGAAAAGGATAAAATATATTCTATCCCAGAAAATTGATCATTCCCAGAAAAATATCAATACACTCTCTAGAATAGACTTATAATTTACCATTCTAAATAGAAGATTATATTCTCCAGAGTATTTGTAAATACAACTATCACTCATAAATTTAAAATGCAGAAAATTGTAACATTAAAGTTTGCTAAAGAAGGGAATGAATGTATTTTAAATTATGAGATACTGAAATTAAGAGCATCTTACAATGTAGCGCATTATATGATACAGCACAGTATTATATGATACAGCATTAGTAAAAGAGTAAAATATCTTAAGCTCAGTGAATCATAGAGGGAGAGAGGAGGAAAGAGAGAGACAGAGAAAGAGAAACTTCTGAAAATCGAGGACTATCCAGTGATGGATTATATGTCTAGGATCCCACAATAAAAAAAGATACACAATGTTAAAAAAAATGCTTTTAAATTATGGCTAATTTAGCAAGGAATAAAATTAAATTTTTGTTATAGCATGAGAAGTATCATTACTATATCATATAATTTAATTCTTTTTCATTACATTTTTCAAATTAGCCATTAAGGAAACTTTTCCTCATGCTTGAGTTTATAATTGTCTTCACAAAATAATCAAATTTTTAAAAGCTTCACTAGACGAATAAAACCTCTGAGTGAAATTTCTCTTGGAAAAATAAACTGGTTGTTTTCATGGGAAGAATTTCAGCGAGTGTTGGGCAAAGAGTGGACTTCCTGTATGATTTTAAGCGAAAGACATGGAGTGTGTATTACATATGAAAGGTCTTCCCACCAGGAGGTAATATCCCCAATTCCATCCCAACTCTGACTTCCCTTCGGTTGGTTCTCACCCTCCCATACTCTCTGCCACCACCCCCATAATGAATATTATGTGCCATAAAAGATGACACAATTTCGAATCAGGCACAAATGTTACCTTGTGACCTAACTAAAGCCCGGTTTGTTAGAAAAAGTGAGTTGTGAATTAGATACAGAAGAAAACCTTCTGCTGTCATGTATTTAGCTACTTATCTACTATATTAGCTTTTCAATCAGTTTCTCCAAGTCATTACAAAAACATTTGGAGAAGCCTTCTCTTAAATATTCAGCCAGTCCTTCATTTTCCAAACTCATCTAACTTAACATATTAAAATAACTTCAAGTATACATATGTCTTAGAAAATCATTTTCCCTGAGGTTACACAACACAAACTGCTTTGCCAGAAGAGACAATCTTACTGTATTTTGAGTTTTTTCTGCCTAAAGAAAAATTACATTGAGGAAAAAATTCCACTGAAATTGTATATTTTACATTGTTATGACAAAAGCTTAAAATGTTTTAAATAAAATGTTAATGAAGTATTTCAAAACAAAAGAAATGTCATGAGATATTTTACCTTTTCAGTTTTAAAGCAGAGAGATGATTTTCTATGGAATGTTTTAACATTTAAACTAGGATGTTTACATAAATCACTAATCAAATATCCATCAAGTTACATACTTGTTCTTTAAAAAGAGGACTTAATGTTCATTGTTTTTAGAAGTAAAGATAAATATAATCTCAACATAAAATCTAAAAATATATCACATGGGCTAGGTTTGTATTTACTCTCCTTTCCATAGGGCAGCACATGTATCAATCTTCTACAAATAATCTAGTTCTCATTCAAAAATATATTCTGAATGCCTTCTATTAGCCAGGGAGTTTTCTTTATTCTTACTGCAATTTCAAGCTTCTTCTTAACTGTTTTAATATGTGTGCTTGTTTTATCAGAATTTAAAATTTTATTATCATAAAATTGTGGTATTTACATATAAAGAATGTACTCTTATTTAAGAGCTAAGGGTAACAACCAAAAGACTCCGAAGATGCCACTGTTAAACTTTCTTTTTTTCTTCTCGTTATGCTCTAATATCTGTCTTGGAAGATCCTTTCCCTGTTCTGAATTCCTTACTACCTACATATTTTAATTTTCATTGTAAAAGAACAAGAAACCATTTTTTCAGACCCTACCTCCACTTACCTGCTCAGAATACTGCAATCTTGTTTTCCCACTTTTTCATTGGTTCCACCTTGGTCTTCAAGAAGTGCTATCTTTGGCAAATGCTAATGAACAGCTCAGTGTTACAGCTCATCAATTTGAAGACTCAAGAACCTGAAAGTTACTCTGAAAGATGGAGAAAAACCTTTATTGGCCAGCTGACTCAGAGGAGCTTAGCCTCTTCAAATTCTGAGCCTCAAGTTGAACTGGAACCAGCCTTACATAGGGATCTATGGGTAGGAGGTGGGCCCACATTCCTACCGAGCAGGCTTGTAGAAGGGGAAGGGTGGAATTAACAGAACATTCCTGAAACATCTGATAGGAATATTGTGCAGCTCAAACAGTTACAGAATACTTTTATACATTAGGCAGGAACGCTGTGCAGCACAAATGACTACATTCGGAGGAGCCTTGCCCTGTTGCATATTATTGCTTCATTACTAAGGATACTGCTTTCTTTTCATCTTTGACTCCTCAGCAGCACTAAACAAAGTGAACTCCGTTTCCATTTTTGAAACACTTCTTTCCTTGGCTTCCAAGATATCTGTTTGTTCTGCTTTTCCTAACCTCATTGGCTCTTCCTCCTCGTGACTTTGTCCCTCTCTTCTCCCTCAAATCTATGTGTTAGAAGGCCCTAGGAAACGTTCTAGGCTGCTTTCTCTTTTCTGTCTATTCTTTTTTATGCTATTTTCTGGATGATCTTATCTAATCATTTGGCTGAAAAAAAACACACGTTAATTTCAGTGGATCTCATCCCTATTTAACCTAAGATCTGATTAAGCATCATATGCCTATGGAATATATGAAAATATTATATGAAACTCTTTGTAAGACTGTCTTATTTACTATCCCCAAATAAAAATTTTAAATATTATAAATGGTCTGTAGACATGATTTGACAAAAAGTAAAAATACAAACTAATTCAAAGAAGAAAAATAAAAAGAAATTAATTTATACTAAATAATATGATTTAATGTGTTGGTGTTTAGTTTCTACTAAAAGACATAATATAAGTAATACTCATATATTATCTGAAATATATCTGAATATATTTAGATTTAGGAAGGGTAATAAAATCAAAAATCATATATACAAGAAGCAAAAGATCAGTAAAATATAGAGAGGTAGAAAGGGATTTGGAAATGAAAAAATTATTTTAGGATGTAATAATGAATGTAACCTCAAATGGAGGAATACATTGTGTCACTTGTACTTGAAAAGACTCAGAACTCCACTTTAGTAGGGGACCGACCAGAATATAGGTTGATAAAGAATTAATAATTTAAGAAGTCATAGAGAATTTGTATGTTAGACTTTTGAAGACAGAATAAGAGCAACACTGAGAAACCATAGGCAACTCCAACACAAATATAACATTTCTGCATGTCATTTTTACAATGGCAATGATATGAAATATTTTTACATTTTATTAATGAAATTCCTGAATCCAGCTGCACTATTTTAAATAGGAGTCACATCTGAGTCTGCTGCAAAGAGCTCTATCTGCTTCATTGAGGCAATTGAGTTGCATTGGTTTTAAGCAACTGCACTACCAAAGCCCTCAGCTACAGGACTCTGGAAGGTGAGTATCCAAGATTGTTGACTTCTGTTCCTTCAACCCCAGTGGTCAAATCTCCTTGTGTGTCAGCAATTCTCTAAGAACAACTTACTGTAGGCTGGTGTGGAACGTGGGATTGTCATTTGTTCCTAAACTGCCATTTTGATTTCTAGGTTGCCTGACTCCAGGGGACTAGGGAGAGGAATGCTGTGATTTGCTTATTGAACTGCTTCCAGGTCTAATTTGAATCCTTGCTCGGCAGTGGACTACTTTCTGGCTGCAGCCCTCACTCTTCATTGTCACGGGGGGCCTGGACAAGTTGTTAACCACCATGTTTTGGGTAAACAAAAGTCTTGAGTGTCTTTAGAAGTTAATTGTTGAGGAAAAGATTTGAGAAAAATTGCATCCTAGAAATTGTGAGACTAAGGCATATGCTGATGAATTCAGGGGGCTGTGTCCGTACATGACTCAGTTTCACTGAGCATGCATGTGCTTTTGCCTTTTAATTTATTGATCTCTTAAGGAAAATTCAGCTTTACTACTATCAATACATGATCAAACTTTTGTACTTCTCTTGGAATAGTTGACAAAGAAAAACAATGCTAATTCACAGGTAGACTTTGCAGAAGATTACACAGTGTTTGATTTTTGAAAACTTCCCTCTCTGTATGTAAGCAGCTTCTGATAGTTACATATCCCAGAGAAGCTATAAAATTCTAAATCTCACATTACAAATGTTTAAATTCGAGGAAAAAAGGCTTGGTTAGCTTCTGACTTTAGAGAAGTTTTATTTAGGGAAGTGATCTCCTTTGTAAATGTATCAAAATATTACATATTCTAAATGGAGACTTCATCTTCACATGTAAAAGTACATGTAAAACTATAAGTAATAAATTTCCTGTTCCCACTGTGGGAATCTAATGACAAAATATTTTCTAGGAAAAGAAAACTCTTTTTTAAAAATAAAGTATGGTGTGATAAAAAGTTATCCTATTCCCAGGAAAAGACTTTATGAACAAAACCTCAGTAGCACAGGAACTAGAATAAAGAATCAATAACTTGGATTTCATCTTATTAAAAAGCTTCTGCACTGCAAAAGAAACCACCAACAGAGCTAAGAGACAACCTACAATGTGGGAAAAAAATTTTAGCAGCTG
>NW_004624798.1:1368020-1398232 GCF_000247695.1 Heterocephalus glaber
TTTTTTTTCTTTTCTCATAATTTTTCCTTTCCCTTCTTTCCTTTCCCCATCTCCTCCCATGACTGCTACCCCTTTGGGCCTTTTCCTATTTCAAAGTATCAATTGTTAGTTATTAATCCTTTTAATCCTTATTTACACTCTCAGTTTCTCACACTAGAGAAACCAGTTGGTATTTATACATGTGTGTCCTATTTATTTCACTTAAGAGTATGGCCTCAATATATGCATCCATTTAGCTATAAATGACTCTAGTTTCTCATTCTTTATGGCTGAGTAGCACTCCATTTTATTAAAAAACCCACATCCATGAGGCCTCAAACTGCATAAATAAGAATGGAAATAACAACTTTCTAATGAATTGTACTTCCCTCTACTACTTGAACCACATCAGACAACTCTACATATGACTCAAGAATCATGAAATGAGGGAAAGAAGAGGTGGATAAGCAATGGATAAAGAGAAAGTGGCAAAACAACAGTAAGGGAAGACACGGAGATGCTCTTTTGTGAATGTATTAGCTGAGAATACAAGGGGAGGCAATTTGGAATTTATCAATAAGTGAAAAACACCTTTAAATATGTACAAGCACTTAGTCAAAATATTTTTTAATTTTTCATTTGATTTGAATTTTTAAATATGTGATCTATTGAAGTTTTAGATTTCCAGGCACTTGAGCAAATGGTATAGTGGGTTTCTGAATATCCCTTGCCTTCCCAAATTCCGTCTCCGTCACTGACAAACTTTTGCACCAGAGTGATACACATATTATAGTCAGTGGGGTTGCATTGTGACATCATCATCACCCAGAGACCAGAGTTTATCTTAGGACTCACTCATGGTGCTACAATTTCTCTGACTTTTGAAAGATATGTAATGATACATTTTCATTGATCCCACATGTGTGCTTTATCCTCTCTTCCCTATCCTCTGAAAAGCCACTGATCTTTTTACTGTTTCTATGGTTTTGCCTTTTTGAAATGTCAGACACATGGAATCATATAATATGTCACCTCTTCACATTGGCTTCTTTCACTTTGTACTATGTGATTTAAGTTCCTGTCTTTCCATATCTTAACAGCTTATTTCTTTTTAGCATGAAATTATATTCATTGTTTGTATGTAAAATTCATTCATGTACTCAAGGGTATGTTGGTTAATTCACAGTTTTTGGCAATTCTAAATAAAATTTCTGTAAAAATCTATGTGCAGGTTTTTATGTGAATTTGCTTTTGTCAGTTGAATACATTCCAAGCAATCCATGATTGCTGGATTATAAAGTAAGAGTATGTTTAGTTTTGCCATAAACTACCAATGTCTCTTCCAAACTGATAGTACCATACCATTTTACATTTCCATCAGCAATAAGGACATGGGGATGGTTCAACATATGCAAATAAATAAATGTAATATACCACATAAACAGAAACAAAGACAAAAATCACATGATAATCTCGTTAGACTCAGAAAAAGAATTTGACAAAACCACCAACCATTCATGAAGAAAATAGGAATAGAATGTCTTTTTCTCAACCTAATAAAAACCATCTGTGACAAACCAAGGGCCAGCATCATACTAAATGGAGAAAAGATGAAAGCTTTCCCTCTAAAATGAGAAACAAGACAAGGATGTCCACTGCCGCCACTTATGTTTAATATAGTTCTTGAAATATTAGCTAGAGCAATGAGACAAGAGAAAAAAATAAAAGGAACATGGATAAGGAAAGCAGAAGTTAAATTATCATTACTTGCTGATGACTTGATCCTCTACATAAAAGACCCCAAAAACGCCACTGAAAGACCACTTGGCCTAATATGCAAATTCAGCAATGAGGCAGTATGCAAAGTCAACACTCAAAAATCAATAGCGTTCTTGTACCAATAATACAATCACTGAGAGGAAAATTAGGGAAACGATACTTTTCACAATAGCATCAAGAAAAATAATATACTTCGGAATTAACCTAACCAAAGAAATGAAAGACCTCTGCAATGAAAACTACAGTACTTAAAAAAGAAGATTGAAAAAGATACCAGAAAATGAAAACATATCCCTTGTTCCTCAATAGGCAGAACCAATAGAGTCAAAATGGCCATACTTCCAAAACTATGTATAGATTTAATGAAATCCTAATCAAAATACAAATAACATTCCTCAGAGAGCTGGAGAAAGCAGTTCTAAAATTCATATGAAACCAGAAGAAACCTAGAATAGCAAAAGCAATTCTGGATAACAAGGACAAAGCAAAGAACATCACAATCCCAGACTTAACATTATATTGCAAAGCTACAATGATAAAACCAGCATGATATTGGCAAAAAATAAAAGACTCATGGATCAGTGGAACAGAATAAAAGATACAGAAACAACTCCAGGCACACTCAGCTAGCGTTATCTTTGTCAAAGGGGCCAAATCTCTTCACCAAGGGAAAGATAGTCTAACAAATGGTGCTGGGAAAATGAGCTATCCATATGCCAAAGGTTGAATGTAGACCCATATCCCTCATGATGCACTAAACTAAAATCAAGATGGATCAAAGATCTAAACATTAGACAGAACCACCTACTCTACTGGAAGACCAAATAGGTAAAACTCTTGAAGACACAAGTGTAGGGAAAGATTTTCTGAACAAAACCTCAGTTGCCCAAGAAATAATACCAAGAATCAACAAATGTGATCATATCAAATCAAAAAGCTTCTGGGCCGAGGATTTAGCTCAGTGGTTTCGCCACCTGCTGTGCAAGCACAAGGGCCCGAATTTGATCCCCGGTACCAAAAAAAAAAAAAGCTTCTGCATAGCAAAGGACACTATCAGAGTGCAGAGACAACTTGAAGAATGAAATGAAAGTTTGGCCAGCTGCTCCTGAGACAAAGGACCAATATCTAGAATATATAAGAAACTAAAAATAAAAATTAGACTTCCCAAATTTAAAGACCCAATTTTAAAAGGGTGTTTGAAATAAAGATATTTCTCAGCTGAAGAAATACAAATGGCCAATAAATACATGAAAAAATGTTCAACATCCTTGGCCATTTGAGAAATGCAAAATACAACCACATTGAGACACTATCTCACTGCCGAAACGATGGCTATTATCAAGAAACCAACACATCACAAATGTTTGTAAGGCTGTGGGTGAGAAGAACCCTTCTCTATTGTTGATGGGACTATAAACCGATACAGCCACTATGGAAATTATGGAGATTACTCAAAAATCTAAAAGTAGAAATTCCATTTGACCCAGCTATTCCCCTCCCAGGTATCTTCCCAAAAGAGTTAAAAAAAAATCCTACCACAGTGATGTATGCAAACTCATGTTTATAGCAGTGCAATTCATAATAGCTAAATCTTGGAAACAGCCTATATGTCCATCAACAGATGAATGGATAAAAAAATATGGTATTACTATATAATGAAATATTACTCTGCCATAAAGAAGGATAGACTAGAGTCATTTGTAGGAAATTGGATGCATCTTGAAACCATAATGTTAAGTGATATGAAATAAGCATTCTTCTTTCTTCACATCCACACCAATATTTCTTGCTAATAGTGTTTTTGTTTTCCTCATTCTAAATCTAATAGGTGTATCACATAGTTGTTTAAATTTGCAATTGCGTGATGACATATGATGTTGAACATCTTTTCACATGCTTCTTTGCTATCGGTATGTCATTTTGGTGAGGTGTCTGTTCAGGTCTTTTGTCAATTGTTTAATCTGATCATTCATTTTCTTATTGTTGAGTTTTGAGAATATTTTATATATTTTAGATAATAGTCCTTTTGCAGGAAAAAATCAATATTTCTGTTGGAGGTCTTTTGCAAATATTTTATCATATTCTGTGACTTATTTTCTCATTCTCTTGATAGTATCTTTTACAGACAGGGCAGAAATTTTTAATTTTATTGTTGTCTGACTTATCAATTATTTCTTTCATGGATGATACCATTGATGTTGTTTCTAAAAAAAGTCATCACTAAACTAGCAGTCATGTAGATTTTTCTCCTATATTGTCTTCTAACAGTTTTATAGTTTTAAATTTTACAGTTGGGTCTGTGATCCATTTTGGGCTATTTTTGTGAATGTCTTTGTCAAGATTGATTATTTTTTTTGGCACATAGATGTCCGATGTTTTGTTCAAAAGTCTGTCTGTTCTTCATTGTTTTCTTTTGTTTCTTTCTTAAACATTACTTGAGTATATGCATATTGGTCTACTTCTGAAAGCTTTATTCTTTTCCATTGATGTTTTTGTCTTTTCTTTACCAGTACAATACTACTACGATTACATTGGTTTTTTAGTAAGTTTTGAAATAGAATCAGTGCTCTATTTTGGAGCGTTTTCCCTGTTTATGCCAACATTAGAAACCAATACTATTTTCATTCTTTTTTTTTTTTAAACTACAGCTTTCGATCCGGTGACACTGGATACATTATATATATACATATATATATTTCTATATAATTACATATGCATATGATAATACACTCATAAAGTACTGTTAAAAAAGCTTTTATTAGGAAGGTATATATTTTAAACATCAAATTGAATAAAGTCAAAGAGGAAGCTCTCAATAAATATTAGCCATCAGTCTCATTTAGACTTAAGTGTATTTCTTAAGTGTATAAAATTTATTCTCTAGACATTGAAAGTAAGATCTAAATAATAGTATATAGTTGGTAAATTAGTTATATAAAAGGTTCTAAAATACTCGGAGTTTTCACTGGAGAAATAGCATTATGTACCAGAGGAGGTATGATGGATTTTAGGGTTAGATTTTTTAAAAATTCACCTGGTTGCTCTAAGACTCAAATAAACACTTAGATGAAAATTCTCTGATGTTATATAATGTACTAATTTGCTACATTATAACTGTAAATTACTTGAAATGTAGCTTATCAATAAACATTTGGTGAATAAATGAATACATGTTCATAAAAGCCCTTTTAACTGTTATTATATTTAATATTATGTAAATAGAGGAGTCTTTCAAACTATAAAAATACAAAGTGTAAATTGGTTTCTATGAAATTGAAGAACTAATCTATAATTGTTCTATGAAGTATAAATTTATTTTTAATAGATTATGTAATAGAGGCTATTTTAATTTCATTGAATATGTTTCTAAAGTGTTCTTAACTTAGTTATTTACAATAGCCTTAGTGTGTACAAAATACATGAATTTTTATAGTAATATAATTTCAGATCAATTGGATAATAAATGTTGTAATAGTCTATATAAGGCAAATATTTGAACTTTTATTGGAATACATAGTTTTAACAAGCTTTCTTCAACTAAGTAAGAATACTTGCATAAATGAATATGTGTTACCCTAGTCTTTTCTTCCACACTGGATTATGTTAGAGTTAAAACTAGATATTATATCTAACTTTAAGAAAAAGTTAGCAAATACATTTGAACTAATTAAAAGTGTTATTTAAAACATTTTTATATTAAAACATTTCATTTGTACAGGTCAAATTATAACAAGTAGAAAACTATTAGAAAATTTAAAAAGGTAAGATGAAATTTCTTCAAATCAACTACATCATATTAATAAAACCATGCAGTTTATTAGGTGGCATTTATAAAAGAAAATATTGTATATTAGGAAAATGTTTATTTCATTTATTTGAAGATAACATTCTACCTAATCATCTCCCAGCTGTCCAGGTGCCCAGGTCACTTCAGTTCAATGTGCACTTTTAAGCCTCTATGATCAGCGTATCCTTCCCAAAGCACAGAGCAGGTCATTGAACCATCAGCAGCAAACCTCCCTGTGGACTTTGCTGGCCTTTAAGATTTTTAAGGGCCCTCAGTACTCAGTGGTGAGAATTTCTGGCTGTTACTCTAAACCTCTTTGAATGCTGCCGGGGGACACAGTTTTCCTTCCATAGAAGAAAGAATTCAAAGAGAAATGTTAGACTTTGGGGGAAGGTTTGCAATAGAGTAGAAGGGAATAATGAACGGTTTTGGGGTGGGAGTCAAAGCTTTCACTCCAACTGCTGACACTTAATCTGGAAAATACTTTCAGGCCTTTATTCTCCAGAAAAATAAGAGGTGTCCAACTCCCGGAAAGAAAATTTATTCAAACAGAGATACTTATATGTATGATTAATTATAAATACGTATTTGTAAATTACTTGCATCCAGTTTTCCATAGCTATAAACCTGTGAATTTCCCTACAACAGCCTGTGTACATCTAATTTCTATCCCTTTCATAAAGACTTAGGACCAAAGTTTATTTCAAGGAAAACAGAAATCAGCTGTTACTTTGCCAATCACTGCTTTGTACATTTTCTCTAGAGTCTTTCCTGTCTATTTCTTCTAAGCTTGGTACTACCACATAAAGATAAACACCTAAAACTGTGAAGGTTTAGTTATTATACATGCACAGTTCTACCCGGGAGTGTTGCCAGTTGTAACTGAAATTGTTAGTGCTCTTTAGCACCAAGTTTCTGCTCTTCTTGGGCACACTGCAAGATATATTTCCCAGAGTCTGCAGTTAAGTCTGACCTGCTGGCCAAAGGAGTATGGTACGATTGATGCACTTGTTTTCAGAAGTGAACTCCAGATACTTATTCCTCTCACTGGGTGTTCTCTTTCTTGTTTCATCAACCAACCAGGTGCCGAGGATTACAATAAGCACATCAAGGCTTCCTAGGAGAGATAGGGAAGAGGTCTGTGTTGCTAAGTAGCAGACTTCCTTTTACTTCAACAACCTGCATTAGACTCTGAGATGAGCAAGAAATAAATCTTCATTGCATCAAACCAGTATTCTACCTAGTTCACAAATTCAGAATGAACCAGTGCTTTTATGGTCCTTGTAATTTGGCTCTCTGCCCCACCATAAGAAAAGCAAATTTGGATGAAAAAGCAACTGACATGTGTATAAAGTCCAGCCCCTTTCTCCAGACCATCCATACGTAGACAGTGAGAGATCTATGCAGCTTCCCAGTGCTCTCCTGAACCCTAAAGTCATTTATTACCAGAGGTTAAGGAAGAACTGTTTTCCAAATCTCAAAACCAGGATAATGATTTGACTCTGATCTACTATGGATCAACATTTGCTTTCCTACAATGCAAGACATTTTTTGTAACTGAGTGACACTAAAGTTAAGTAATCAGATATACAGCTGACCATCCCTTCTCATCTATGATTAATCACTGGAGTCTGATATACATATACACATTATGCTCACGTATATGACTAACTTTAAAGACACTAAGCCCTCTGGGGTTTTTTGTGCCCTGATACTGATATTGACAATATTCTCAACTTGTCCATTTTACTCATTATGACTTGAAAGCAATATTAATGAAAAAGTTCTAAAAATTATGAACTCACTAGGTTCTAATCTTTAATAAGTTTTATTACAAAACAAGTTTTATAATAGAATATATTTTATTACCAACTATATAAGACTAAAATTTCCTGACAATATTTTTGTTTTTAAATGAGGATAATCTAAACATATTTCATTGCATTAAAGTGTCAAGGGAATTACCCAGTTCTTAAGAATAATGGAGAATGTATTTCTAAGCAAAGCTCACCAATAAGAAAGGCCCCCTGTGATATTTAAGAGGAGAATTCCCAAAGGGGAAAGGGAAGAAAGGAAAGGAAAAATTATGAGAAAGAAAAAAAAATGGAAACGAAATCTATGTAAATAGGGAAGGGTGGTGGGGGTGAAGGGCACATAGGTAATGGGGTAAAAATAAGAACTAAGATACATCATGTTCAGGTACAAACACCCAATGATAAATGTAAATGTATTGTATACCTAAAATGTACTAATCAATATATAAATTTTTTAAAAAAGGAGAATTCCCAATTTTAATCTTCTAAAAATGAATTGATTCTTTGTATAAAACTTCTGCACAGTATAACCTGAGTAATTCATAAATCCTTGGAGGAAACACTAGGTAAGGTATAGACATATTTGGATCAGTTTTCCTTCATATATATTATCATATATATACTATACCATATATTATACATTAAAATTATATAATAACTATACATGACAATATATAATTTATCAAGTAGGATTATAATACATTGTATCATATATAATTCATGTTTATTGATGTAAATATTCAAACCAAATATGAAATTTGAATGTAAAGTGATACTAATTGTATAGTTTACATCTTAGTTTTATTTTTATGTTTCTTTTATGTCCCTAAACTAACTTAAAATCCTTGATAGCACTATATAAGAACTGTTTATTTATGAATGAAAATAAGTGGCAAATTAACTTATATTTGCATACAAAGGCTGCTCCAACTTTTTCTCATTATCTCATCACTGCACAAATACACAAATTCTCAGCAGTGTCTGTAGTTACTATCAGGGAGCATTTCTGTATCTTTAAGAGTGCCCTTAGGTCTTTGCTGGAAGTCTTTGATTGCCAAAAGAAGTTTTATCAACACTGGAAATTAAAAATAACCTTCAGAAGGCTTTTAGACATGAGCAGGCATTCTGGGGCAGCTCTGTAAAGAAAACAGACTGAAAAAGATGAGCTGCTCGCCAGACATTCTGCTGAATAATTTAAATGTGGTGAGTTCAACCTCCTTTTATACTACTTTTCTCATCAAACATTGATTAAAATGTCATTAAAATAATGAATGACTAAATACGTGAGTGTTACCCAAATTATTTCGTTATCTATTACCTCAAAAGAGCAAATGATTTTCATAATGAGTGCTGGTATGAAAGACTCTATCTCTTCTGTTGCCTCTTTTGGTTGGCCCTGATACGCTAATTCAAGGTGCTCCCCTCAAGTCCCAGTGAAGTGGCTAGAGGGAGAGTTGGTGAGCAAATCCTGGCCACATGATAAAAGGAGGCATAGTCTTTTCACTGTGTTTTTCTAGTGAGTGTCATTATTATCCCAGGAATGATGTAAGCTTCTCTAATGTCATTATCCACTGTTGAATTGAGCTACAAGAAAATGCTCTGCATGCTATAATGTGGTATTCTGAAAATTAGATTTCAGTATTTGTGTGATTAATCTTTACATACTTTGGCAACAAACAAAATGTCCCTTCAGAATCTCTCCTCTCTCTCTCTCTCTCTCTCTCCTTTACATGCACACACACACACACACACACACACTACACACACACACCAAAAAGCCATTCATCAGACTATCCAAACCAGAAATAATGCTAGTATGATTTGGCTCAGCTATCTTGTTGTCAAGAGATTCACAAAACTTCCCGCCATTGTTCACTTCAACCATATAGATGATGTCAATTTTATTTTCTAATGATCAACATGCAGTGGTACTCTTCCTAGTTCAGCACTCTCCTCCTGTGTTACTGAAAAATTTATATTTGAGGTGCTTTTGTTAGCAAATGAAAATTGAATTCAGTATGGGTGTATTTTAAAACATTAACAACATAACCACAATTTCACCAAAATGTCTAGACCTATTTATGTTTTATATTGGATCTCAAATCAGTTAAAGCTTATGTTTTGATGGCTTGATAGAAATCTACTTTCAAGTATTCAATTGCATATTTTGTGACGTAATAGACTCAAAATCAGCTACTACAATCTCCAACCACATGTATTTCCTCTTAAAAGTACATTCACATTTCCTTCCTCTACCAGTAGGTGAAGATTTATTTCTACTTCAATGAAATCTAAAACGTTATACACAATAAATGGAAATGATCTGACCAAATGCAATTCAAGTTTTAAAATAGTGTCTTCTTTACAATGCTATTTTTATTAAAAGAACCTTTTTACAAATATTATAATTTTGTGAAATTAATATGTCAGAACCATGTGAGCACTTGGTACCCTTTAAAATGTAAAATCATCCATGGAGTAGCATGAAAATACTATCTAAATGTAAAAGAGAGACATTTTTAAGACTCTAAGAATATAACATTTTTAAAGTGAAGGTTTTTAAAATATTTTCATAACACAAAAATGAGATCAGAGAACCAACAACATATGTTTTTGTTTATATATATGTAATGTATACATACATAAATACTACCAATTATTTATTGGTTTTAAAACTACCAGATTATTTGCATGTGTAATTTTATTTGATGGAGCAAAATATTATAAAATTGATTTGAAGACTTTCCTTTTGAAACTGAAAGGACAGATATTTAATGATGTTCATAAACTTTTCTAAATTCTTAGAGACAAGGCCTGTCTGAGTGTGAACACCATTATAGTCTTTAGGTGTGTAATGGCTGTGTTCTTTCACCTTGCCTTGCTCTACTACATAATGTAAAATCAACTATTTCAAATAATAAACATTTAATGTAGGGGGTTTTTTGTTGTTTTTGAAAATGTTGTTTCTTGTAAATACTTGTAAAGTAAACATGGGGTGAAAAGGAGCACAAATCAGGAGTGTGAACGTGGAACAAGTCTTACTGAGCTGTTTACAGGTAAGGGAGTCCATCTCTGTGATATTTTTAAAAATTAGGTCAAAATAAGTAAAGACTGGAAATGAAAACCAAATTATAACAAATCTCATTATTTTATACCAATAGGGATAGCTTAAGGACTTAATCCCCCCTAGATTTTATTTAATTATATTTTTATTTTTATTAATTAAGTTTATTGGTACAATTCAGATATACATAATGATCACATTCATCATAGGGAATTTGTATCTATGTATCTTGATTCTAGCCTAGATTTTAGAGACAAAGTAGGTTTTAGAAAAATCTCCACTGCATCATCGTTGTCATTCAGATCCTGAGAAGAGAGGCAGTTTACCAAAGAAATGGAACACAAAAAATGATTTAGGTAATTTACATGTCATCTATCAAGCACTTGAAATATTTTCCTATTCACAGAGAAAAAGATGTTTGCAGGGACAATAAGGGATTTAAAAACAATTTGATGTCTTATTTGACAAGTATTCTAGGTAGTTTTTTGAACATGACCTTTGTTTAATCCTAACAACCATTATATAGTAATCCAAAATTCTTTATTTTGATGTTTAAAACTAATCACTACACAATGTGTTGGAACAGTAATGCAGCATAACTATTTTTAAATGTAAGTGTGAAAACAAGATGTAGAATTAATTATGAATTACTTTGATTAATAAATACAGTTCAGTTGATAGGACTTTAATCTGTTAAAAGGTAAATGAAATAATAGCAATGCTGATTCTTTTTTCTTAATGCAATAATATTTGAGACTTGTGGTTTGTCTTTCCTCTCTTTTCTTATAGATGAGTTTATCTACATAAACATAGATATTTTATTTTGTGCTGCCAAAACAATCAACTTGCTTCGCTTACTTTTTTCCTGAATATTCTTGTTTTGCCTAAGAGCTGTGCACTTTTAAAATTTGCATTTCCTTCTTATTCTTTTTTAGTTCTCCAAATTGCTCCTCTTCTATTTTCTAGCATATTTAATTTCTCTCTTAAAAATCTCCATTTCCTTCATATTCCGTTTTAGTCTTTCCTCAGTTTGTTCCTCTTCTATTTTCTAGCATATTCAATTTCTTTCTTGAATCCTAAAGTGCTCTTAAAAAACCCTAATGAAATTCTCTTTGCCTTCCTTTATCCCACACCATTCTGTCTCCAAGAGCTACATATGCTCAGCATCATTCTTATTCTTCAGTGTCCTTGGTATCAACCATGATATCTATAAAATCAGTAAGCAAAGACAGATTCAGTATATCTTTCCAGAACACATATAGATTTCAAGAATGTGTGCCTTAAAATGTAGGCTTGGGGGTATAGCTCAGTGATAGAGCACCTGCTTAGCACAAATGATGAGGCCTTGGGTTTCACCCTCAGCAACAAAAATGAATGAATGAATGAAAGATATTAAAGAACACATGCAGTATGATTTTGCATATGAATAAAATGAGTACACAGATTCCAATCACAATTTTTATCTTTTATATGTGTTATTTTACTCTATAAGGAATAAATTAATATTGGTGGGAAGAGACTAGCAGTTTGTTCAGAGTTACCAACATGTCGATAAATAAAATATACTGCTAAACCCAAAATATCTATGTGTAGCATAGGAATGCAGAGAAAGCACAAAAATATAAATGTCAAAATGAACTTCCTTTACAAACAGCCTACATCACCCAGCTATTGTATTTTAAGTTTAAGGAAAGACACAGAAAAACTGCAGGGCAAGGAGAAGAGGATTCAGACTGTGAACTATTACTTAATTGATAATTAAGAGATTTAGCTGAATGTATTTAACCTACAGGGGGTAGTTTAAAGATTTTTAAAGAATTTGAAATCTACAGGCTGTTTGTCAGCTCTTCTCCAGCCTGTTCTAGACAAGACAAATGACTGCATTTACAGAACAATATGAGAAATGTTTCCGATGAAATGAATTGTTACATGCTATTACAGAATTTAAGTACTAGATCCTCAAAGTCATCAGTCATAGAATTTATATTTACTCTTTCCAATTTGTCCGTGCTTGGTTCTCCCTGAAACTTGTTTGTTCCATTGTAATGATTTTGGGTGGTTCACTCTAGAAATTGCTGTAAACATCCAAATGGACCCAAAGATTATGAGCATCTTCAAGTACTGTCAAAGGACCCTAATCTTCAAATTCTGAAAATGTATAAATCAGTGAGCATAAGGACATCCGACTATTACATCTAAGACCTGACCAGGTCTACCAATCTCATTATATCTTTCTGTAAAATAGGGATATTTGGACATAGATATTCTAGCTAGTTTGACCACTTAATTTTTAATCCAGCCTAGATGCCCTGACCTCTTACTGACTAAAATCAATTGATAGTAATCACACTAATTACCTATACAACATTGAAAATCAGAAAATAACTGGATCCTTGATCCAAACTTCAGTGCACTAAGGGCTGTCTCATTCTCCTCAGCTGTAAAATGAGAGGTTTGTACAAGAGTCCTACAAATGGTCACTCCTGTTTTAAATGCTTCTACCCTCCAAAACTACATTTCAAAATCTAATGCTGTGGTAAAAGAATTGAAAGCAATGAATATGGGTCTTGTAGAAAGTTTTAGATAAGTCTGAAATGTTTACAAATATAGCCATTCTCCAACTTAAAAGCTTGTCTCAATGTTTAAGTTATTTTTTGGCTTGCCTTGAAGACCAGACACCGAAATCTTTGCACAGTTCTTAGAGTAAGCTTTATCATTGGTTTTATTCATTCATTTATTTTTATCTGCTTGCTTGCTATTTGTCTATATGCATGGCAGATTCTCCTTACACTTTTAGTTCATCCTTACAGGGAGTGAGGTGAACACAAGAAAGCCTACAGTCTACACATTTCTAATTGCTACAGTGCACTAAGATTTATCAGACGATCCACACACACACACAGACACACACACACACACACACACACACACACAAAACTCTAGGCTTTTAACAGGAGGGTTTGTTTAAATGAAATAAATGTGACAATATATAATGGAGGTTTTGTTTATTTACTTTTAATATATTTATTTAGAATTTTCTTTTTGTTCAGAGTTTTGGTTGTTTTGCTTTGGTAAAATAAAAAGCATTCAAACTTACAGTTTCCTTGTGTTTTATTTTATTATTTATCCATAGATGTATGAATTTTATCCTTTTGGACTGATCCAAATGTTCATAAAACTGGAGAGAAAGAAAATTGTTTTCTTCAGGTCAGCTACACAGAATACCATAAAATAGTTAAATTATGAACAACAACCAGAATTTCTTTCTCACAGAAATGTAATTCTTCCCTGGAGCCTGGCAAGTATTCTAAGTACTTAGAGGAAGGAGAGATTGACTTTTCATAAGTTCAAGCAGTAACTGGGAGAGTGACAGGAATTAGAGGAGGAATCAGACATGAAATGAATCAGGCTTTGTGGATATGAGGGATGAAATGATGGATAAAGCAGATGTACAGATCACGTATCACCTTCTGAAATACTTGGACCAGAAAAAGGAGATAGTGAGTAAAAATTCCGCTTAGATTTTAGATGGAATGTGAAATGTTAATTGGGCTTTCTTGAAAGATTACAGCACCTTGAAAAAGAGGTCTCAAGAAATAGGCAAGAAAATAGAAACAACATGCACACCAGCTGTTTGCATAACCACATGTCCTCAGGTTAGAGATTGGAATATTAGCTTATTTGACCTTGAGATTTCCTCCAGTAATAGCACCTGGATTGTTTAAGGCCAATCCCCCCATACTTAACATCTTATAAATGCACTGAATGGATAGAAGATTATTAAAGACTATTGTGTCAAGCTGCTAATGAATTTATTTCATGTTTTAGTCATTTTCTACTTCCTGCTGCTTTTTTCTCATATATTTCATATTAAAAATAAACGATTATTAACATGTGGATGAGAATTTGAGTTACAAATGCAGTATTATTATTAAAGCATGTTTAGTTTCAAAGGGCTTAAAATAAAATAACACTGGTAGAATATCAAACTTTTGTGAAGGAATATAATAATAACAATAATAACAATAATAAATAATAGTTTAAAACAGAATAATGCAGAAAACCAAAAACCAGAAGACCTTACTAAGTGTATTTCTGAAGCTTTCTCTAAGTATGAAGTAGATAAAAGATATATATGAAATAATGGAAGTAAAAAATAACTAAAGCAGAAGACAGAACTGAAGAAAAATGGAATCTCATTTTATTATGATTTAATATTTTTTAGGGAAAGTAGCACAGCACTGTTTACAAAGCACAAGTTCAGGGTTTGGCACACCTGGGTTCAGATCCTAAATTCTGTGATGTTGGCCAAGAGCTTTCTGAGTCCCCATTTGCTCATTTGTAATATGTGGGTAGGAGTTCTGGGCTCACAGAATTTTCAGAATTTTAAGTGAAATGATGAAAATGTATTTGTTCTTTGTAAGTGAGGAAAAAGTGGCTGCTTTGATGCTGTTATCATTTTAATATTTTAAGTATATTTATATTTATTGTCAATATGTATAATTAGAAAAAATGTTATTTTCAGGGCATTTATAAATCATTACATTAAATTATAAAAATTTCTTCAAGTATCTTTTGCTTTGGTAAACATTTTTTTCACCTCTAGTGAGATTCGCCTAGTTTTCAATATGGTGAAATGTATGTCTGTATTTTAAGCATTTTTTCTGGGAAAACATAACTATGTGATTTGCGAAATGCACAGCTACTATGTCTCCTAACCTCAACATTTACTTTCCACTCTTCCCCTGCAGCACACCTCACCCTTTGTTGGTCACTAGTTCAGTACAAACTCTTTGGCTTTAAAATATTATCTATGTAAATTTTTCTGCCACAGCTGGACAAGATGCTTTGCTTTCAAGAGTTTTTCTGTTTCCTTGTGGTGAAGTAGCTTTCCCCTAACGACTATTTCCCATCCGTACCCACAGAGACCCACCTTCGTAACCACTGTTTCAACGGTTGCTTACCACTTCCACCTTTCTATAGAACATCACACTGGCATAGGGGTGCACAAATATTTGTTCACTGGGCTGTTCCTACTGATAACATCTCTTGGGACCTGAACTTTGATGTACAGTTCTCATCTGGACCAAGAAATGCAACTGTCAAACATTGGCAGACAGCACCAAAACTGATAACAAACTCTTTTTTTATTCTCTAAGTCATGAGAAGGTAGTTATTTGGCTGTTTGGGGAAAATAGAGTTCCTTGTGTTTTTCTAAAAATCATAGGGGAAACATTTTGTCATTTTTCTGATTAACTTTCCCAAAATTTTAATTATGAATCTAAATTATGCTTGATTTGTAAACACATTTGTTTTATTAGCAACTATAAACTTACAGTAAAAAATCAGATTAAAAACATGATGACATAAATTAAATTTTTAAGAAGAATAAAAGAATTCTAAGACTTTATTTCAATAAAATAAATAATGTTAAGGCATTTTTTACATGTTGAATTTTTCCTATAAAAATAAAAATTCCTATACTTATTAGTTACAAAAAAATTATGAGTATTATGTCTACATTCCTTATAAAAAGAAGATTTTAATAGTTTTGAAAAATATCATTAATTGGGCCCGGGATTTAGCTCAGTGGTTCCACCTCCTGCCTCGTAAGCGCAAGGTCCTCAGTTCGATCTCCAGTACTCTCCCCGCAAAATCATTAATTTACCTTCTCATTTTTAAAATACTAATCTTATTTCAATTATTTTTCATGAATCAATTATAAAAGTTCAACATTATTTACATGCTATATCTTGACATTGCTATTTATTTTCTTATTTTATAGTCTTTGTTTTCATAGTATTCAATTCTATGGCATTTTTCAAATGAACTTTTACCTGAATAGCATTTGAATAGAAAATTTTCTAAATCAAAATATTTGGTGATTGAAAATCTGTTATGGTTGGAAATTGCTTCCTCTCCCTAATGTGCACATACTGACAAGCAATGATATATTCAGGGTAAAAATGTTAAGCAAATATGGCTATGTCACAACAAAAGGCAGCATTGTGAGTTAATGTTTATTACTGCTATAAGCATTGGAAAGAGTGTACCAAAGAATACTAATTTTTTACAACAGTAATGGATGCTCCACACATAAATAAAAACATGTCAATTCTCACTGTCTAATAAAATTGGGAATTTCTTGCCATAGCATAGGTGAGCAGATTCCTTCTCCAGAGGTTAGCTTGAAGACTTTAATTGGTTAACACTGTGAACATTTCAGGGTAGCATATGGTACCACACAGTTCAGACTCCTTGAATCACATCTTAAACTACAAGACACCCTGTGGATTCTATTAATAGTTAAAGCAATTAATAAATTATTAATTAAAAGTCTGCTGATGTTTATATTTGCATGCATTTTTATAATCACTGTTTTTTTTTCTTTCAAAATATTTCACCTCCTCTTCTTTCTCAGTGTCATCACTCTAACGTGGAATTTAATTTCTCTGCCCATTTTTGGTTTCTCTTCTTATTCCATCTTATAAGTTTCATAATATAAATCTTTCCAGTGAAGTCCTAAGAAAGTCACAAAATTTCTCTGAATATTTGGCATGGATTCTTTTACTAAAATTAAATATTTTATAATGTAGTCTGATATGCTAGGGCATCTACAATGCAATCCACACTTTTTTTTAATGATGTCATTTCATGGCTTATCTGTGTGAGGACTGAGCTGATCACCAAATGTGACAGAGCTTTCTTTTCTCTGATCTTTCTAACACATTCTTTTTTCTGTCTGGAATATGCTCAGCCAGCCTGTTCCTTCTGAAATCTAGTATAGTCCTTGGTTGTGATTTAAATGAAATCTCCAAAATAATAACATTCAGGTGACTTCAACAGGACATTAACCAGTGCAGGTATATATTGGGCTTGTATCTAGTTACTTTAGCTCCTGTGTAAACAGAAAAATGTTTTAGAATGAGGGCTGTACATGGGGGAAGGGAGAAGATCCTGCAAGAAAGTTTGTAAATCAGCAGTGGTTAGCTACATGTCAGATAGGGGCAGAGGCATTCAGCTGGAGAGACAGTTTATTGCTATGACAGAATCATTAGTGACCACAACGCTAAAAATTTAAGATTCATTGCTTTAAGGGAAGTACTACAAGAGTCTCACAGATTATTTTCAGCAGAACAGCTTTTTTTATTTTATCTATTTACATTTTCTTGAAATGTATAAATTTTTAAAATATTTAAGTATTCTTTGTATACCATCATATTTTTAAAATTCTTTCAATGAAAAAAGAAATAAGTCCTCTGCCCCCAAAGAAGCAAATATTCTCTTCTTTCTTTTACTGGTGCTATTTTGATCCTTTAGGAACCTAAACCACAATGTCCCAGAATAGGTATCTTAACCCTAAAGACATCTTCTGGGAGAACACTTGAGTGTATTATATCTAAAAATCTCTATTTATGACCATTGTGCATATCATGATTTAAAATTCTTTTTAAGTTAGTGGTAACTTTAGGCAAGACAGCCAGACCCTAAGTCACATGATAATTGGGAGAGTATTTTACCTCTAGGATCATTTGTTCTAAAGAACAAATGGAAGAATGTACGCAAACAAAAATTAATATTTCTAAGAAATAATACATTACACTATAGTCTAAACATTCAAAACAATATTCCATTCAAAAGAGTAGGAACATAGGCATACCTCAGAATATCTTTCAGTTAGTTTTGAGGAAATTTCAGGAAGTGGATTATGCTAGGTTCTCAACACCAAAGTCCTCTCTTGGAATGAGTATTGGAAAGCAAAACCTCACCTTTTAACCTTCCCTTAGACTTCAGCTTTAGTTCACATAAAATGTGATTAAATGAAATAAATGTATTTAACTCAAAGGGTTTTCTTTTATCATTAATTCTAAGTGATTTTGATAACAGTAAAAGTGAGCTAACTATATATGGATTTTGGCTCATCTAAGAAAGCTGAGTTGAGAATAAATATTACATCTACTAAAAGTTCCTGTCTCCCATCCTGATACAATTTAAATGACAAGTGATAGGTTAATGTGATAGATATATAGATATATAGATATATATTTGACATACTTCCCGGTAATGTGTGCATAGGTTATTTAGACATCTGGAATAAATTTAAAAACCTTGTGAACTTATATAAATAGCCATTATCTGGCTTAATGATTTTAGTGGTTTTGGATGCCAGGGTTGTCAGTGGTCCTGCAATAGGAAATTTGGATTGAGAAGATTACTTCCCTTCAGGCTTTTTCACTAGGGATTCAGTATGAATCAAAGAAAAGTACCTAATCAAACTCATTTTCAAAACTGGATTATGGTAAATGGCAGCCTCTGGGAAATCTAAGGATAATTTAAATTATTTCTCTAATGTAAGGGCTCCCATTATTATTTAAAATTAGTCATTTCTTATACCTATTTTAGAACAGATTCTAATTTTTTTTCTTTTTAAACGTACACTACTTGACATTGTTATTGCTGTGATATGGATGTTATAAACAATTAGATAGTAAACCAGAGAATGATATAGCTAAGATAGGTTTCTAATTAAATAAAAATGATACTTTGAGGTCTAAATTTTTATAATATTTTAGCCAAGCAGTGCAAGGAGAGACATTGTTTGTCTATTACAGACCTAGCAGATTATAAAAGAGTTGATAGGCATATACAGTGAATATTTAAATAATAAAATTGGTTACAGTAATACACACATTGACATTAGGCCCTACCGCAGCAGCCCCCTTGGCATCCAACACATTTATCTCATTGTTCTTGTCCCTTTCTGAAGCAGTTCTAGAAGTCCTCTCTTGTGATTATTCTTTAAGATACATAATCAGAAACACTAAATGCTGATGGACACCACCCATCAAAAAGGCAAGTTCATAAAATATTACTATGCATTCTCATCCACCTTATTCACCAGGTTTGGCACCTCGCAACTTCTGGCTCCTCCCCCAAGTCAAAATGACCACAAAAGGTAAATATTTTAAATTGATTGAGGATGTCAAGACAGCCGCAACAGGGTAATGAAACATCCTGGTGAAAGAGGACTTTTAGAGCTGCTTCAGAAAGTGGCAAGAACAATGGGATAAACGTGTTTAAAGTGAGCCACTGTACTGTGAGGAGGATCAATGGCAATACATCTTTTATTGTTATAAATATTTTTCATTTAAATATTCACCTCTTTCAATCACATCTCCTAGAAGCGTGGTAAGCCATCTTGACTATTCCATTTTTGGACAACTGAGTGTCATTTAATCCCTGTGTTTTATAACAATAGCCAAGAAGAAGAACAATGGTGATGAAATAAGTGAATGAAAAGCTCAGATGACATTTTAATTTTAAATAATGCATAAACACTAATTTTAAAATTTTAAAATTCAAATAAGTTTTGGAGAACAGATAACAAAAGGGTTTCATTCAGCTGTGAACTTCTAAACATTATTAGAGTCTTGGAAAAACAATTATGAGGGAAAAAATCTGTTGACTACTAAACAATATATTCCACTTGGACCCTATGAAAATTCTTTCTACATTATAGGATTTATTTTAATTTGAGGTGCACTCACACTATCTAATCTAAAATAAATATTCATTTGCCTAAAGGTAAGTGCAACTGTGAGAAAAGGTGTCTAAATGCCAAGTTGAATAAATTTCTCTTTTTTATGACAAATTATTTCCTTAATGAAAATATAGATAATATTTTCTCAGAATGAAATCTCAGTATTGTTCATTCCACCTGGCAAAGTGGAAACCCAAATTGTCTCTTTTGCTGTCCTTCACACATTATCTTCTAGCTTTCAAAGTATATCTTTCAGAGTTTTACTAATTTCTCATTAATGTGTACAGTTTAGAACTGCCTTTGGTTCAAGCCATTTTTAGTTTTAGGCTCTAGGGCATTAATATTTCCTAAAGGCATTTATCGCAACATACTGCCAAAATTAAAGTGCACAAGAACAGCTCAGAATCAACAAATTCCAATTGAAAATAGTGTTAAAACAGTATACTGTCCCATAACTTCCTGTTTTTAAATTTCTAACATTTTCTATAGCTATTTATTAGAAGACAATTGGCTAAAAGATTATGAAGTCAAATACTGATCACTGCACAATAGCATAGGTTCATTTTCAGATTCTAGGAAGTAGTCTTCAGAAGCTGATTCATTTTGCTGCATAATTAATATTTTTAAATCGGGAGCAATCCTTTGCTGCTTTCATTGACATAACTTCATACTTGACATGCAAGTAACATGGGCAGCATTTTTCAAAATCAGACTTTCTACAATAAAGCTATATAATAGCACCCAATATTACAGAATGGTACTTCTATGGCAGTCAATATATATGTTAAATTCATTACTTTACATACTTGGTGATTTAGAGAAAAACTAAGGCTCAAATATGTTACATAACTTGAATTTAGGTCAGAATTTTACATTAGACTCAAATCTGTTGACCTATGTATCTGGATGATAAACAGAGCAAAGGCAGGAGGTAGTTCCAGATATATATAGTAGCTGAGGGTCCACGTCACAGGATCATTATCTGCACTCATGGACGCCTTCAGCGAGAATCAATGAGTAATGTAACCTTAGACACAAATCTCTATTCTTCAACACTCTTGTCACATTGTAGGCACTTGTCAAGGAGTTTAACTATAAAATGACACACTTAAGATATCCAGAATTTCAAAGATGCAGTCTGAAAATGGATTTACTCCTCTTTTGGAATCAACAAACTTTAGTCCTGTTTTTTGATCAGCTTTCATTCATTTAATTTCTTTTCCGGCCCATTCAAGCACAGCTCTGAGCCTAAGAACACTTAATCTATATAAACAATGGGTATTCCTTCAATGATTAAATGGGATTTATTTATTGAGCATGAGCTATGTGCCAGGTCCAGCCCTGGAGTTACACAAGTAAACACATCAAGTCCCCTAAGAGAGCTATATTCTAGTGAGAGACACTTGGTTTTGTCTCTACATAGGCAACTCATTTTCTTTAATATGCCTGTAAGTACTCTAAATCCTGCACAGAAAAATGATATGAAATATTATCCGAGCTTCCTTCTCATTCATTCCCCAACACACACATTTTCTTTGAACCCAGTGATTCCCCTTCCCAATGTTTTGCTACTACCTGGACTGGCATGCCCATTGAACAGGGAAAGATCTAGAAAAATATGAAATAATTTGCTCCTAGTCAAGAAGAGATTAAAATTAAAAACAAAAAGAAAAAAAAATCCCAAACCAAAAAAGAATAACTCTAAGAACTTGGGAAGAGAGTAGGACTGAAAAGCAAGAAAAATAGATTTGGGTAAGGACCTCTTGAAGGAGCCATGTACCAATTCCCAGGGAATGAATGGTAGACCACCAGGAGAGAGAGAAGAGATTCAAAGAAGAGGAGACCTTGCCATCTTTCAAGTGAGATCAGATATGTGGGAAAAGTTCTAGGTAATCCAGAGCTATAGCAATAGTTCATGTGAAATATCAGCTTACTGAGTACCAGAGTCAGAAACTTACCCAGGTACCTGGTCTCTTACTTGCAAAATGCTATTGGGAGAACACCTCAAAATTTCTTCTGCCTCTGAGAGAGATGAGAATACACAGAGAGGGAAATAAGGGATAAACAATGGACTTACATTAATTTGCCAACTCACTAGATGCCGGAAGGGACAGGCAGCACACACATCCTGTAGATACTGGCAGAAATTTGTTGAATAAGGATTCAGTGTTCACATAACCGATCTCTTAACAATATCCCTATGCTCTGGAACTTTCTCTCCCTAAATTAGATGAATCAGAGGGAGAAAGAAGTTTACAGACAATCTGAAAGACCGAGTTTCAATATAGATTTATTAAATTTAACTCTGACAATTGTTACATTTTCAGATATGAATTATATCGAATCTCCAAAGATTTGCTTGAATTATATCAAAAATAAAAAGCTCAATGTTTCATTAGGTATATTAAAAATATAATGAAGTAGGCACATTTTTACATATCATATCAGTAAAGTTCAAGTTCCCATGGTAGTCAAAAGATGTTCCTCAATGTTAATGCTTTGTTTTGCTTTTCAAATGAACTCTTGGCTATCCTCTTTTATCTCACTGACAATAATCAGGGAGTTCTTATACTTCTTATTTCAATGTATAACTTCAGAGGGATGGGCTTCCTGGATAGTTCATAGTAAAATCTTCAATTTCTCACTCAGAGAAATGTGGATAAAGGTCTTCTTTGTATCAACACCTAGCGTCTTTGAATGTTTTACCTAATAAAGTATTTTCAGCTAATATTTTTCTAAAAGATCTAAAATGATTCTCATTTTGAAAAAAAAGGACAGTTCAGGAGAACAAAGATGAAATGCTCACCTTATTTTCAGGGTCTTTTGAGCTATTTACTAATATAGTGTAAAAATAGGATACGACTTATTAATAAAAAGTTATGCTTTGACTTAAAAAAAAAAGTTATGCTTTGAAATAAAATCCTTTCACAGATTTAAAACAAGCCTACAAGTATAATGGAATAACTCATAAATTTACAGACTTTTAGGCAGGTTTGACTCAGAACATTCAAATAAAATTTCAACCACAGATAACCTATGCAGCCTACAAGCCAGAAGAAAAGTGCTTCTGGGGTTTATATCTTTTGGCTCAGTGGGTAGCATATTCAGGTACTAAACAAAGAAATGAAACTCTTTGTGGTTTCTGAGGGGAAGGGGCACTGGATCATTTTAGATTAATAAAAGCAAAGAGGATTAATGGTGTTTTTAATCAGAAAGAAAAGTGAGCTTTACTAGTCTCTTTATGCAGAAACTAGATCACTTCAGACAGAATTAAACATGATTAAAAAGAAACCATGCTTCGTTTCTCAGCTATTTAGTAATGTCTTGTTGGATTCAACAAATATACAAACATTTACATTTAAAATTCATACTTCCCCTAAGTGAAAGACCTCAATGTCAGTTTGAACAAATACTTTTCTTTTGTCAAGATTTCCAGGTTTTCCCTCAGAGGGTCCTGTGGGAATGTTTCTGAGTATGGTAAGGTGTTGCCCGGCACTGCATAGAAGCCCAGCAGTGTGAAGTTTGAGAATGGAAATGCAACAAAAAGCCAGGCTCCATCTGAGTGCTCCGTCTCTGCTGATGCAATCTGAGACTGAGTTCGCATCTTAGGAAATCAAATCGTGTTTTAGAGACTTGCTGCAAAACACTAACAACAAAAAATGTCTTCCTTGTCCACCCTGCACCAATGCAAAAAGTTTCTTACGTTTCTTTGTTTGGAACTGAATCTAGGATTCCATGTGGTTAAGAATAGTTTTTTATATTTTTTCAAAATTCAAATTAAAAATCACTTTGGAGGGATATTATTGAGGCTCCTTAAGGACATTGTTGGGTGAGAAAAATCAAGGTATAATCACATTGTTCTGGACAATCAAACCAGAGTTTAACTTTGGTTCTGTTAGACCCAAGTAAATTACTTTACCTCTCTAGGCATTAGTTTTCTCACCCAGATGATCAGTGGCTTTAACTGCATAGTATTTTAGTTGCAGCATAATCTAACAATATGGTGTCCTCTAATTTCCATATTGCTAATTTTGTTTTCCTTTCATATCTCTTCTCCTCTTTGATTTCACATATGAGACAAAACATGCAATACTTTTCTTTCTGAGTCTAGCTTATTTAACTTAATATATCTCTCATTTCTTTCATTTCCAACAAATTACAAGATTTCTTTCATCTTTATGGCTGAATAATATTTCATTTTGTATATATACATGTATATATAAGACATTTTCTGAATACTTTTCAACTGCTTCTGCTTTGATATATGTACCTTTATTTTGATCCACATCATTGGTTAAAATATTGAATAAGACAGTTGAATTTATGTTACAAGAAACTTAGTTGATAGTTATTCAAAGCTTGATACTCTTAAGAGGACTTATTAAAAACTGCCATTTTATCCTTTTTTTCGCCATTGATCCCATATTCATTCATCATAGCTGCAAGAGGAATATAATGTGTTTTAAAAATCAAGATATATACTGAGAGCTAAGCTCAAGGTGCATTTTCACATCTCTAAGTTAAGCTTGAAGCTCAGTGTTACATTTTATCTCAGTGCTAGACTGTAGTAAACGGGCGAGTAAAAAGGTGACATATAAAAGGAAAAATATATTTGAGAGAAAGAATTTTCTTCCACAAGCCTGACCTATTCCACCCATACTCACGCATGCACACAGGAACACACAGAAAGTCCTGCTTATTCTTACTCCTGATGTGGACACAGACAGTACACTACATCAGTGAGTTAGTGGAGGGAGGAAGAAGGAAGTGACTGACAACAGGAAATATTGTACCATCCACAATGGAATCTGAGACTGCTCTGACCCAAGCATAGTAGAAACATATCCCATTGTCAGTAACCTAAGAGTAGAAAAACTGCCTAGGCAGTGCCACATCAGTTACCCTAGATGAAGCCACAGATGCTAAAACAGGTGCTCTGAAGTTCGGATTTCCAAATGGACAAGAAGTGTTTTATGGTTAAGATCCAGGACATCTAGAGAACTCTTAACCACTCAAAGATGAAGACACTGAAGAGCCTATATTTTCAAGTGTGCAAATCTTACTTGAGATATTTACCTGTTGTACAATTAAGTTTTATCTATACAAGCTGTAAACCAGGGAAGGATAGGTGAGATATATAGAGAAGCTGCCAAGTAAAGGAGGAGGCTTACAATTTCTTGCTTCTTATAAGAAAGCAGCTTTCAGGCTTGAAACCCTGATTAGAGGAAAGGCCAGGTCTTTAGAGGAAAGACCTCCATGATTATGAGTGCATGGGTTACAATTCTCCTGTCCTTTCCCAAAACAACTGTGTCTGTTTGTGCAGATAGTCACTAGGGAAAAGAAACTAACACAGCATTTCAAGGACTGTTGGACTTAGGACTTGAGCTGATATAAATAAATAATATCATGGCCTTGTGGTGTGGAAGAAATATCATGGCCCCTTGATACAGTAGGGGCAACTAGAGTTTTGGGAATAAGTGTAGGTTCTGGCATAGGTTCAGTTCGCAGTGGGTCTACTGCGCCCATGGATAGTCATGTCCTTGGTACTGAATATATAATTGGAGTAGCAACACTTCACACCTGGAGAATATCCCTTACTAGTTCTTGGCCTGTGAAGTAGGAACTAATGTAAGAAACAATGCCAGATGGAAGTCTATAAAATGGCCCTTTTGTCCTCTACTCAAGACAGTAAATTCAAAACAATATTTCATTCTAGGAATTACCCACAGTTGGTTTCACTATTTAAGGATCTATCCAAGCATGAGAGATTGTCCCTGTGATATCTTCATTTACTCACCAACCTATAAAATCTGTTGGATCTCTGAACATGACAGTGGGCTACAACAATGTGAGCAAGTTTATGTCTAATTGTAAATCTGTGCCATATTCATATTTTTGCTCGAGCAAATTGACAAGCTTCATGTACATAGTATATGTGGTTCTTGACTGAAAATTCATTATTTTCCATCCCTGTTTCCTTTCTCCTGACATAGAAAAATATTATTTATCTGGACCCAGGGCTATGCTAATTTGATACTCTATTTTCATTGTATGAAGAGTGTCCACCAGTCTTCAACTATTTACAATAGTCCACCATATCAATAGTGTTCTGCTAATTTTCACAGATTCTTATGGAAGAGAAAATTCATGGAAAAAAATTCTAAGACACCTGATCTTCAGAGAACAGAAGATAAAATCTACAGAATGTGAGGAGACTTCTATATCTTTGAAGTTCTTAGAGGTGCAATATTCTGAAACATGCTGAAATATGTTCCCAAAACAAAAGATTATTATTACACATAATACCACCCTTTCTACTACTGAGAATTGGGTATATTCCACATGTGAGAGTACTGTTCAATTCAGATATCTCTGAGTAACATAAAAGGTTTAGAATATGGCTTAGGGAGGCAAAAGGTTTTATATCAGAGTCAATCTACCGTATAAGTGAACCCTGCTACCAAAACCAGAAGAATTTGTAGACGTTATTGCTTTAGAGAAATGTCTGCTGTAAAAAAGTACTGTATAGGAATCTATGGTGAGCCCCAATTAAAAAATTACAATGTAGATGGCTATGTGATGCCTCTGTTTGAGAGACAGCTCCAGGCACATATCTGATCATGCAACCTCAAAAGACCATATAACACTGGTTGCCCACCATGATCTATGTTTTGACAGAACCATAAATTCATACATTCTGGAAAGCTCCAAAGAAATAGATCTTAACATAGTAGTGGTACATTTGATATTTGATATTGAAAGTGTTACAAAGCCAAATAGAAGGCTCAACTTCTTAACTGTCTCCTGCACTCCTTGTCAACCACCTTGATGCTAGCACATGGGTTCATTGAGTGACTAGATATGTTGATGGTAAGAAAGGCTACTTGCCAACCCCAAAGTGTGGTCTCCTACTCGCCAAGGGTGATACAGCTGTACATTACATTAAGTCTGGTGGCAACAGAACCAGTACTGAGCCCTAATAAATCATCACTCAGGAGGAAAAATAGTCATCAGTTATTTGGTAGTAGGCCGACTGAATTGGACTTCCTCCACCTCGGAAGAGACAGTATTTTATCTTGACTGGAATTAATATATATTCTGGTTATGATTTGTATGTCTTGTCTACAGGATCTCAACTAGCACCACTATCTAAGGATTTATAGGCACTTTGATCCATCATTCTGAGATCTGTTATGACATTACATTCTAGAAAAGGAGGTCTGTCAGTGGATGCACATCAGGAAATCCACTGGTCCTATATCTACTACAATCTGTAAACTTAATAGAAAGCTGGAATAGCAAACTGGACATGCAGCTGAGACTTCAAGCAAATAATTGGCTTCTCTGGTTTCTGCAGTTATTTTATTCAGCATTTCTTCAAAGTTCACCTTCAGATTTCAAATTTTAAGAGGCTCAAGATACCTCTGTATTAGGGTTTTCTAGTGGAACAGATTCAATATAAAATATATGTATGTATGATTTTACAAGGGACTGATGAAATAGGCTTACGGGATCAGAACTGAAAGAATACCAATGGCCATCTGCCAAAGCACATGGAAGAATCCAAAATGACCTCTTTCCTGTGCCCTGGAGACCTGGAGTGTCCAGTAGCAGTTGAAGTCTGAAGGTCCGAAAGCTCATCCCAGAGTCAAGGGTCCGAATCTGTGACAGAAAGCCAAACAGTCTACATTGGAAGGCTGAAGACTCTACACTCAAAGCCTTGTTATGGGCTGTGATTAGATATCCCACCCCAAGCCTCATGCTTTTACAGAGAGTTTGTGATTCATGACTGGGCTTGGCCTGAGGGCACTGGGATTAAGGGCATGGGTGCTACCCAGCCTCACTAGTCTGAATAAGATACAAGGAGCAGAAAGATGTTGCTGAGGGCTCTTGTTACGTTTGCTGCTCCCACTGCCATGAACTGTTAACCCTTCTGCCACCCTGACTTGGAGCTAGCTGATTATGGACTGAAACCTCCGTGAACTGTAAGTGAAATAAACCTTTCCCTCTTTAACTTTGGGTGTTGGGTATTTTGTGTCAGCAACAAGACAAAAGTAACTAACACAAGTCTAAAGGAAGTTCAGACCAAAGTTTGAAGGCAGTGGTAAAGACTAGAACTCCTCTAAAGGAAAAGGAAGACCTCCCTCTTCTTTTTCAATTCCATCCACACTACAAAGCTATTGGCTGGTGCCACCTCCAGCCATAATGGGTCTGTTTGTGGGCTACATTTCAATTATTCATGGACACACCCGGAACTTATCTGCTGGGCAGTTCCTACTCAGGTGAAGTTGACACATCACAATTAGCAATCACACCCTTATGCTGTATTTTCGTATGTTTATTTCTCAAGTTAATAAACACAAAATCTTGTTCTTAGTTAGCTGCAGTTTGTTTAATTGAATACAAATAGAATGACTTTATTTTATATTTTAGAACTCTCTTGAAAGCATCTTATACATTTTACCTATATTTAGCAATCAGATGTAACTCAATTTCTCCACTATTAATGGTATTTGTATTTTGTTTATATTTTAGGCAGATAATTGATTGTACAAAACATATTTGAATGAAATCTAGTCTAGATTTCTGAGCTGGAACCAGAGATATTATCCTAAAAATACACTGGGTGATTATTCTAAGTCTTAGCTACCCTTGGAACAAATGCTGAATTGAATTACAGGATCTTTAGCTCTCTATAAAGTGAATATTTGCCTTTAAGTACCAGATCTTAATTGAAAAGTTCCAGGTCTGTGGTCCTGAGATATCACTGTGCATTGACCAATGGTAATACCACTTTAAGTACCCTATTAATTGCCTTATGGATTACACTTTTATTTGATTGTAAACTTCAAATTTATAATTTATTGGAGTATACTGCACCATTAGATCTTGAATTCAGGCTCAATTAGTAACTGGGTATAATGGATTATTATTTTTATCTTTTCACAATGTCTTTAGGAAATTTGTCAAACTAAATAAATATAGGGATAAAATAAGACTGGACTAAGACACAAAAGGCCTTTGGGATCGTTTTTTTTTAATTACACATTACCTGGAATGACTTCAGTGTGAAACTTGAACCTTTGTGTATGACACAACATGAACGCTATAGCAAAGGGGAAAGGAAGGAGTCAATAGAGAAGAACACATCCTCCTCTTTTGGAGAAAATTTTCATGCCAGAAAAAATGGCAGAATCTCATGTAGATATGGTAGCAACCACAAAATTAACTGTATAAATTCTGCTTCTGTTTGTTCTAAAATAACATCAGTTTGAATCACATGTCATTATTGTTCTTGGTAGACAAAAAGAGTCAAATATCAATAAATTCATGAGATTAAACTAGGTAAAATTATAAATATTTTCCTAGGATGAAAGGTTTACAACATATAATAATAATACTACAAAATTGGAAATCCATTTAAAACACTTCTACTCTAGCAGCACTTTGATACACAAATTCCATTTCCAATCAGAAACAGACCCTTTTGGGTCCTGAGTCTTATCATTTTATCACTGATGAAATAGTCTGAGTGGCAGAAAATTCACTGCCCTCTGAGAATATTTCAGTTGTCAGATAGTTTGTTGTTAAAAAATAAAAGCAACTATTTAAAGGGAACGGAAGTCTGTGCCAGTATACTTCACTCCTGATTATGCTGGTTCTGCCTTCTGTGGTTACTGAATAAGTCTGCTTTCTCTGCATTTGACACACCCAATAAAATCAGTGAGCAAACTGAACCATGATCCTTCTTTCTAGCATTTCCCGTTTGTCTTGGATTGGAGTGTTCCTATCACTCTGGTTGGGAATCTGTGGATGTGTTCCTTTAAATATGGCATCATTTCAATCACTCGGAATACGCCGAATCACCCCACTGCACACAGGAGGGTCTGTGCACGCACTGCTGAGGTCCTGGGTCATGCAGGGGATGCCGAGTCACCCTGCTGCAGACAGGCAGCCACCTGGTTCCACACTACAAAGACACGGAGGACACCAGACAATCAGGCCAAAGTACTGACTCCCGCTGTTCCCACCCCAGAGATAGGGGCTTCTGAGCCATCGTCCCACTGCTCCTGGTCCAGAGGAAGGGGCTTCCCAGTCACCATCCCTCCCGCTGCTCCCAGCCCATAGGAAAGGGCTTTTGGGTCACCATCCCTACCGCTGCTCCTGGCCCCTGTCCCACCTCACCCAGCTCAGAGGAGGTAATGCATGCAGGCGCTAACAGCTCCCCGCCCCAGTTGAAATGAGAAA
>NW_004624798.1:1403647-1416744 GCF_000247695.1 Heterocephalus glaber
AAATAGGGAAGGGTGGAGGGCGTGAAGGGAGGGCTGGGAATGGGGAAAAAGTAAGAACCAAGATGCATTATGTAAAGGTACAATGCCCAATGAGAAATGTAATTGTGTTGTATACCTACAATGTACCAATAAAAGAATTTAATCCAAAAAAAAATATGGCATCATTGCCCAATGTAGATATTCTGCCTTTATCCTTGCTGCCTAACAATGAATTAGAACACTTTATTGGTTTGTTTGTCTCACAGCCGGTGATATTACTGATTGATTTAGAGTTTTGTGTCCTTAAATTAATATCCACCCACATCTCCCACTCTACAAAGAATTTTCTTCAAAGCTACACCTTGAACTTCCCTCATGAATTCTATATTACATCATTGCTGAAAATACTGAACAAAACAGAAATGAGGACAAAGTTATGAAGCATTGTATTTGAAATATTACTATACAAAATTCTTTCCAGTGGTACAATTATTTGAAACTAAGATATAGTTGTGTGCTCTAATTTCAATAGAGATCCCAAATTTGGTTGTAACAGCTCTATATTACTTAATGACATAGCAGGGTACTGACACATTAAAACAAAAGATTACAGCCCAATTCAATGTTACTTTAGCCATTACTATGGATGAGAGACAGAAATAGAATTTTAAAAAATATTTTGCCCATCACAATTTTTATATTTTGTAAAAAGCTAAAATTCAAGTTGTAACAAAAACTCAAGAAAAATATTTTGTGGCAATGCATTCACCATAAAGCATAAAAAAGTGTTTATAAAATATTATATTTATTTAAAAGAGCATAGGTTATAAATGTTTAGAAACTAGTACCAGCTAAATAAATAACTTTTGCCCATGGCCCACTATATTTTAGTATCTTTTAAAATTAATCCATTGGTACATTTTAGATACACATAATGATGACATTCATCATAAGGAATTTGTACTTGTACATGATATATCTTGATTCTTCTTTTTTTTCCCCATTCTCCTCCACTCCCTTCAACTCCTCTTCCTCTCCTTATTTACAAAAGCTTTGTTTCCATTTTTTCCTGATTTTCTTTTTTCTTTTCCTTTTCCTCTCCTCCTTCCCTAGTTCTCCTTATCATTTGAATATTTTCCTCCTATTTCACAATATCTATTATATAGTTTGGTCCTTATTTACACTTTCAGTTTCTCACACTAGAGAAACAATGTGACATATATCGTGTGTGTGTGTGTGTGTGTGTGTGTGTGTGTCTGGCTTATTTCACTTAAAAGTATTGTCTCAAGGTGCATCCATTTACCTAGTAATGTCTTGATTTTATCCCTCTTTATGGCAAAATAGTCTTCCGTTGTATAAGAAGAAACTCCACATCTTCTTTATCTATTTATCAATTGAGTATTTGGGCTGTTTCCAAGAAATCACTATTACAATCTGTGCTGCTATCAGTGTGGTATGATGCTTTTAATTCTTTCAGGAAGATTCCAAGAAGGGGAATAGCTGGATCAAATGGAACCCATAGTTTTAATTTTTTGAGGAATTTCCATATTATGTGGAGTGTGGTTGCACCGTCTACAATCTAAAATCAGGAACAAGGCAAAGATATCCACCATTATCACTCCTATTTAATATAGTTCTGGAAAGATTAAGCAGAGCAGTTAGACAAGGGAAAGAAATAAAAGAAATAAAGAAAAGAAAGGAGGAAATTAAATTTATTATTATTTATGAATGACATGATATTCTACATAGACGACCACAAAACTCCACCAAAAGACTTCTAGATTTAATAACCAAATTCAGTCACATAGCAGAACACAAAGTCAACACTCAAAAATCAATAGTGTTCCTGTACACAAATAACAAACTCACTGAGAAAGAAATTACCACACCTTTCACAATAGTATAAAAGAAAGACATCCCTAGGAATCAATCTAACAAAGGAAATAAAAGACCTTTACATTGAAAACTACAGTGCTCTGTAAAAGGAGATCAGAGAGGATATTAAAACCTTATTCTTTGTTTAAATTTGTTTGTCTTTTACTTCATTGCAAATTCTACCTTCTCAATTGATATAAATGTCTTGAAGCTTCTATTCACTGGCTTCCATATAAATCTCCACACACAAGACAAATGCCTTAATTTCCCTTATAGCAACTCAGCCTCTTGGTATTCCACCACTCATCACTGACAGAAGTGTCCTTTATGGTGAGAAAGTATCTGCCTTCCAGGAATGTGCAAGTTAGTTGAGAAGACAAAGTCATGTGATTCTCTGGAATAGTAGCAGGTAGTCAAATCTTTTTAAAGCAAGTGAATGCTTTAAATGCATTTGATCAGTTCACTATATGAGTGTTATGGAAAATAGAGGTGATGGGGAGAGATTCTGGCAGTAAATCTACCTCCTTTTTTTTTCATCAGTTCCCATTTTAAACTATTTGACTCTGTTGACCAAAGAGACTTTAACATCCATGGAAAACTGACACATTGGAATCTGATATTTGTTAGTCTCACAGCAGGATGAACTATAGCAGAGAACACTTTTGGAGAGAAAGATGGTCATCAGGGAGAAAGAAGCATTAAAAAATAAGTTATAATATGATCTTTGTTTTCAGAAATTCATGATCCTACAGGATCATGTTTGACAGCTTTATATCTTCTTGACCTATTATAATTCTTTTATTCTTTCACTTATTATTAATACCATTTTATATTTTTAGAGACCATAAAGAAAGTTGACATTATTCTGAGTACACAAGGTGATCGTGGCCCTTAGAAAATCAAGGTGGAGGTGAATTCTTCATTTTATCCTTAAGGCTAGAAGAGTTCAGAGGAATCAGGGAGTAATGCAGATTCCTTCAGGTGTTCTGGCAAGGGATGGCCAGCCTGTGCTTCTCAACTTGGGTGCCAGAACTCCTTGGCTTTTCTTACTAATGAAATCCTAACCACTTAGGAGACTCCAAAATCTAGACCTGGGCCCCATGAGATACTAGGGGAAAAGTAACCTGAATTTCCTAATAGCCATAGGGAAGATGACAGGCAGAATCATTTGACCACATTTGCAGTGAATTAAAACTGCTTATGAGAACAGATGAAAATATGAAATAAAATAATATTTCAAGTCCTTGTGATTCGTCTGTTTTATGATAAAATAATAAGAGAAAAATAAAATAAATATCATTTTAGAGTAATATATTAGCTGAACTGACAAAAAAGTTGGCCACTGTAATAAAACCTAGTGAGTGGATCAGCAGATCAAGTGCTAGTAACTGTCCAAAAATATGGGCAGATGACAGTTCTGAAGGAAAAGGAAAAGTATTGAAGACTAGATCTCAGAGATGTAATATCAGTGATAGAATCTATAGAAGGAGAAAAAGAACTGAAAGAAGACAGGTCATAATTGACTGAATTATGTAAGAGAATTCCTCTCACAGGAAGAAAGTATCAAGACTGCACAATGAAAGGACTTTTGAGTGCTAAACTACATTGATGAATAAAGAAATACATCTAATATATCCTGGTAAAATTCCCAAAGTCATAGGAATAAAAATATATAAAACTGTAAAAACACACATCTCTAAATAGAAAATAAAGTTACTTCCAAAGCAAGGTATGTTTTATATATTTCTTATTAGTAATAGTTGAAGCTAGCAAAGAGGAAAGGAGCAGCAACTCAAGAATTCCATAATCAGTGGAGATATTTATTTGAAGTTACAAATGAATTTAGAAAGCATACCAACCATATGCCCTGCCTGAAAGAAATACTTGCCAAAAGATTCTAACCAAATAAAAGAAGATTAAGAAATGAAAACATGGAGGAAGAAGGGAGGCAGTGATTGTACCTATTCACTTATCCATCTATCCATCATTCAACTATTGATCCACTCATTACCTCTACCAATCTACCTTTTTATATTTTCACAGATAAAAGTCTAGTACTGGGTTATTCAATGTTAAATTTAAACCTCTTGAAATTGAAATGTAAGGAGTAGAAAGACCTAATCTAGTTCTTCTAAAGTTTTCATCATTTTCTGTTTTTATCCTTCCAAGAGATGTAGGAGACATCAGAGGAAAGCTAGCATGGTCTTGGGTTAGACACTGCATGTCTATTGGGAAATATTGTCCTCCTAAAGCAATAGTAGAGTTCTAAGTATATAATTAGTAAAGCAAGCAAAAGGATAAACATTAAAGGAATGGGAAACTATGCCTGAAACAAAACTAATGAGGAAAATTGAAAAAATAGTAATTTGGCCAAATAAAGCAATAGAAAAGGGTCATGCATAACATATATTCAAAAGTTTTAACAGTTACCAAATAATAGGCACTAAATTCTGTACCAGCATAAAAAAGTAATATTTGAAATTTATGAAGAAGCCTCACAGAGCAAGTCTTGAGCATGGACAGAGAAAACTCTCTACCTTGGTGGACTAGAACCCCCAGGTGACTTAATGAAATGTTTGAGGCAGCAAAGTCAGTTATTTTAACTAGTATACTCAACAGCTGCATACAACCATGGAATGAAAACATGTTAGAAATGTCTTATTATGCATGTCTGGTTGAAGCATGCCCAAAGAAAATGTATCATAAAAGCCTAGGAAGGAAGACCATTCATTCACTGTTGTTAAGAGCCCAGCTCAGGTAAAATGGTGCATTTGGCAAAAAGTCAATTATATATACTTACATGTGTATAATATTTTTTCTTTCTACCTCTAGTTCAGTGTTCCTAACTCCCACCCAGATGCTCAGTAAAATCATCTACTCAAAAGGTCAGCCCAGAGTTTTCTGAAACTGATCTGGAAATAAGCTGCCTTCATGCCACTTACTAAATATCTTGAAGGGAATGGGCAGTATTTGACTGAGTCATAGTGTGTAGCACTAACTTATCTTTTTATAAATAATCATATGATAAAACAGCAAATGCCTCTCTATCTACACAGTAAGCTAACCTATTCAAATTGAACTGATAACATCAATTCTCCTTAACTAATTTAATCTGGCAAAAATAATCCTTCATGTATAATGTGTTAATATGATTATTGACTTTTTTTCTCAGAAAGATAATTAAATGTTAAAATCGAGAAAGAAAAGCAAAGTGATTTTTATAGGACATATAATTACATAATGGACTTAGAGGTAAAGATAGGTATGTAGATGACAGGATAGATGAATAAGATAGATAGATAGATAGATAGATAGATAGATAGATAGATAGATAGATAGATGATAGATTTCCATTGTGACTAATCTGGGAGATAGTGTGTATTTATTAAAGACAACACATTCACTTCTATGTTAATTTAAAAAATAGTAAAATATATCCCCGATTGCAGGTTTCTGAGGGTAGTGATGGAAAGAAAGTAATACTCGTTTTATTATCCAAATGAATTTTGAAATGGTTTTTAAAACTTAAAGTGAGATAAAAAGCACAACAGAAACAATGTATATTATGTCATTATATGTGTTTCTGAGATATTCAGTTGTTATCCACTGTAGCTTTTAAGTGAAAGAAAAAAACATAAAGAATATTTAGTTGGGGGAGTGAACTCTTAGGGATCAGAATGTAAAAGAAACTGAAAGTAAAAATTAATCCATATTGTATTATCTTCATTTTCATAATAATTCTTTATAACTGTCATTTTTAGAGGAAAAAAAGGAAAGTTAAATGTCAATTAAATACTCAAAATTTATGCCATTTTTATTATCATGAGGTGCTAAGTAACCAAGGGTAAGGACAGCATTCTGAAAACTCACAGTTGTAGATTCTGTTCTTCCCATTCCCAATTTGCCAAGTGGCCTCATGTGCAGCAAACTCATGTGCAGCTCAGTTTCTTTAACTGTTAAATGATAGGGTTGGACTACAGAAAAACTATACTTTTTAATTTTAAAATAATTATGGTTATAGCATCATAGCTGAGTAGAGACACGATGGCAGCCTTTAATTATCGGTGATGTTAGTCGTACATGAGCCATATGGAAGTTCTTTATCTTTGACCATATCCATATAGCCTGTCACTTAAAAATAAAACTCAACAAAATATTTCTAATACTTGCTATTGAAATGTATTTCTAAAGTTCACCAAAAACTCATACATCATTTTATTGCTAATAAGCAGTACATTTCCTTTTCTAAGGAATAGCAAAGGAGGTGACATAGTAGGAGAAAGAGATCCTCAAAGGAGATATTTCCCAAATATTACCTTTAGGATAGGATCATAAATGTAAGCAGATGAGTGAAGTTACACATTCATAGCCTTCTTAAAAAGTTGAATTCTGATAAAGTACATTTAATGTGGCAAATATGACTGTACAAACTTTATTATAATTATACTGAAAGTAATTAAAAGAAAGGATGGACTGCATTCTAAAATTGCCTTTGTAGAAAACTCCACATAATGAAGTGTATGTGTTTTATCAGACTGGAAAAAGTCAGCTCAGGAACTCGAGGTTGTCAGCAGGGGCTTGTCATGATGGCTTGTACCGCAGGGGTGCCTTTGCCTAGATGGCCCAAGGACTTGGGCATGGGTCAGTCTTGTTCTTTCAGATGCCTAACACCAGCAGTATCTTTCGGGCTCACTTCAAGGACATAACTCCCAAGCAATGGTGGAATTACGCATGGATTGCAAAATGAAATTTTACATTAAACTTTAGAATTCTTTCTTTGTGTAGAGTGATGGAACTGAGAAATAATCACGTGAAGGCAAAAGAATTGGAAGACATCAGCTTTTAAATATCTAGTTTTTCTCCTGGCCTAGTCTCAAAGTGTTTTGTTACAAACCAGCTATTCATTTTTCAAAAATGAAACTTGATAGTATTTAAAATCTAGACCTACCATGTTGCAATTTCACTTATATTGCTTTAATTGGATGATATTAAACTTTTGTTTCATGCTACCTTTTGTCTCTACTTCAGATCTTGACGAGCCTATTGCATTTTGTAGACTTGAATAACAAAATTGTTTCTCATTCTTTTTATGCTCAGAGTTAACTGCTGAGGAATGTTGTTTAACATTTATCCAATAAAGATATTGATTTTTTTAAAACTCTATATCTTCCTCTTTGATTAAAATCTCAGTGATATTAGAATGATAAGTACAAATCTTTGTGTTCATCATTCATTTACTTTCTACTTTTTGAGAAGGTAACATGAACATCATGAGATTTATTTTTCAGTTTGTGTTACCTATGAAAATCTGGTGCAATGTAGTTCTTTTCACCCAATCAATGTTAATAATCAGCTTTTATTGAGTGTATATAATGCAAGACCTACACCAAATACCATGCATGTATTATTTCATTTATTCTGTATAACATCCTAGGAGGTAAGTGTCATGACAACTTCTAATTTATAGATAAAAAACAAAATTTCAGCGAGATCCCAGTGTTGCATGGATAGGAAGCTATGAACATCACCCGTCCTCTCTACTCTGCAGCTTCTATGGAAACAAAGGGAAATACACTTATCATTAAATGAAGTTCAGATTAGTTATATAGATGTTTATTAGTAGGCCATAAATCAGATTCTGGTGGGAAGTTTCTTATTGTCCAATCCCAAGTGAAAAACTGTGCACAGCAGTACAGTATGTACAGAAACTGACCTCTGCAGGACTTTCTTTTGCTTAGTTTTGTGCCCCAGTATTTAGAGAAGGGTCTGATATATATGATAAGTGCTCTCTCTATATTTATTCTGCAAATTAATATTTTAATTATATCAGTGGAATGCAAGTTTTAAGACTTCCATATCTGGACTTCTACACTTTGGAGCTCCCTTGTGTTTTAGAACTTGTGTAAGTTAATACTTTTGATACCTTTCTCTTTAATTCAAATACTATGAACTGAATTAACACTGCTCTTTAAACTTGGTAAGAAGAAAGAATTATTCAATTATTAACAAAAATTTTAACAAATTCAATTTGTTCTTCTTTTGATCTTCTTTTTAACAAGACTTTCATGCTTCATTTGAGGAGGGAAAAAAATACCAGAACCTCTGTGGGTTCCCTCTTCAGACTAACATATACTTTTTCTAAAATAGCAAATGTAACTAAGAAGTTTGTTTGAGTGCTATAAAAAGTCAGTTAATTGGTAGTGAACTTTTCTTTTTATAGATGTCTGTATGTTTAAATGTTAGTTTAAAAGTAGATACAGTTTTACTAAAGAAAACCGTGTATGTTATATTAAGTGTGATGACTTGGCTGTTTTAAAGGGCTCATGGCCCCCAACCGTCGCCCCCTAAAAGTTCACACTGCTATGTGGCTTTTTAGTTCAGAAAACTCTTTCTTTCTTACTCTATCTCTCTCCTAAGCAATGTTTGTATACTGACCCAGATTCTCAGAGCTTGTATCTTTGTGAAGGCAACCAGTCTTCTCCTGTATCAGAATATTATAAATTTCTTCATACATATAAATTTTCTTCTCTTATCTACCTCAGAGGTTTCATTAACAGCCCCTTTTAAAGGATGCTGAAATGTAAAAGTCAACATTTTAAATAAAGATTCAAAAAGTGTATTTCCAATAATGTTACAAAGCAGAAAGCTTTTCTAGAAGCATAACAAATTACAAATCTGAGATGATTAAGTTTTCTGGAGAAATAAAGTACTGAAAGATAGTTTCAAATATAAAAAAAAATCTTGTTAGTTGTATTTAAAATATTTGAAAAGTGATATTTTCTTTCATTTATAACATTTATTGTCTGCCTGCCAATGGCTTAATTGTGTAAAATGTTAACATTTGATACCCCATTGAGAAATGGAGGTAATAAAACATTTGAATCTCAGGCTTTGATAAAAACACAGACACCAGAAGAAAAAGCTTCTAATGATATAATCAGGCTGATGGTTATGTGTTTTTGACACTTAAATTCATAAGCTTCTTCATTTTTTTTAGATTTGTAATAAATGCAGAATTATTACTAGAAAGTAAGTTGACAAATATTTTTAAATCTAAATATCACTTCACTTTATTTTATCATTCAAAACTTCTTGTTGCATAAGCTTGTCTAAAATATTAATAAAATAACCTAAAATATTGTTTTAAGAAGATGTAGCATACCTTACTGAAGATGAGGCTTTTTGTCACTTTGTCCCTGTCATTGTGTGTATACATATATAATGTATATGTATGTGGTGTGTGTGACAATTAAAACCTACCAATTTTTTATTTGTATGTGTCATCAAGAAATTATTAAGTATATTATTTCATTTATTACTTATAAATCTGGAGTAAATATGATGATCTCATTTCTTCTGATGAAGATATGAGCTTATAGAGTTTGAGTAAGTTAACCTAGAAAACCAAAAAGAAGACTAAGATTTTAAAGTTTAGTATTCAAGTACTTTAAGACCTTTTAATCTTGACACACCACTCTCATCTGTCAGCTGTATTCCTGGAACTGAGTCTATGCTGCTGGTTTCTGGCCAGGTGTGGCTAAGAATAAATCTATATACATATACAGATGGTTAGAGTTAAGATGAAAATTAAATAGGGTGGCATTATCAGCAATGGCTGGAGACTACATCTGCTTTGGGGCTGGTGATCCACAAAGACTTTTCTGAGGAGGTAACGTTTAAGTTGGGGTTGCATGTCAAGAAGAAAATAAGAAAAAGGCAGCAACTTTGATCACAATGCAGAGGTATATCTTGGGATATTCTAGCATTTTTCAGGACCAGAAAGTTGACCCTGTGGCTATAACACCCTGAAAAGGGAAAGAATAGGAAAAATGATAGGGATTGATATATGTAGACAGAGGCCAGGACCAGTCAAATAGGGGGTTATTGTGCAGCCAAGCAATTTGAATTCATCCCATGTATTATGTGGAGGTATTAGACTGTTTTAAGTAGAAGAATGGCATGATCTGGGTTTTGTTTTAAATGGATTACTTTAGTTGTTATGCAGAAAAATGTAGGAGAAGAAAGACAATAAAAATCAATAAGAATTATATGGTTCCACAGTTATGAGCATACCGCAAGTAAGACATTTACACTTTAAAAAATCTACTTATTATAATTATAATTTGAAATAATCACCTGACAAATAGCATAAAATTAGAATATATACTTCAAAAGTCTGCCATTCAATGAAAAACTCTCAAGAACAAATTTGTAGGTACTTTTAAAGTATTTTAGTAAACTTCATTATGAAAAACATATTTACAATAATATAGAATTTAATGTACTTTTAAAAATAACGTATGTTGTGACTTTTTTGACAATAGCATTTCAGATGCTACATGATTGATTCTGTAAAGTAATATTCCAATATGACAACACAAATTCTAGAGAGCGAATATGCTTTTGAGGTAGATGGATTTCATAGCAGTTTCTAAATCCTAATGGTATGTTTCATGCTTAAAAGAAGAATAATAGAGACCAAAGCATCAATTTTGTATGAAGCTCTTATTCTTTTTATTTATTTTTGAGATTTTTGAGATATAGTATAGCACTTATAAATCTTGGATCACTAAAGGGCATTTTCATCCTATTGTTACCTCTAAAAGACATTTACTATAATATTAACTCTTCCTGGTTCATACAGAACAGATCAGAAAATGTTCTTGTGTTTAGTCACTGCACTATCCTGCAAATAAATAATTTTTGTATTAGTGAACATCTGGAGAAATGTTCTTTATATCAATTATATACCTAAGCAGTTTTAGAGCAATATGTTTACATATACTGGTACTTGCTGCTACTACAGAAATCAGTTAATTAATATAGAATAAAGATATAATAATCACAGCTTCTCAATACAGGCAAGACTAGCACATGAAGATACTTTCCTATTAGAAAATATTTCTGAATCTCCTTATACTATATTATATTTTCATCATGTGATAGTTACATGTTACAATTCTCTTCAATGTTAAGCAGTTCTTATGAAAGGATAAGCAACTTTCATATACAATATGGATGTTCCACAAAGCATAGTACAGCCCTAGACTATCTTCATGTTAACAGAACACTCTTTTCATACTTTATAGGATTTTTATAGTTTTTTGTTTTCAAGAATTGATAAATGATACATTATTAATACATGATCCAGTGTATTTTTATAAAAAATCTTCCATCTGATTTATACAGCAGTTAGGAAGTTTACTCTCAATAGAATACTGAAAGGTCATAGACCATGGAAGTTTAGCTACTTTACTTTAATCTTATTAATGGAACTCTTATAACACTTTGTGAAAATCACTACAATTCATGTGAAAAATAGTTTCTAAATTTTCCCTAATGCTGTACGTTTCTGTCACTCCTTTAAATATGCTTCTTACATTTCACAGTGCAAATTAGATGATGTGGATTTGAAAAAGTATGTAATTAGAAGTTTGAGTCTATTTCTCTGCAAAATTTGCTAATCCAATCAGTTAATCATAGAGTTTTGTCATTTTTTGTGCAGAAATTTAAACATAGTTTAATCTTCCCAGCACCTGTATTTTTAGGTTCAAATATTTTATAAATTTCAATTAACTTATTACAAATACTTACTGAGCTCTTAATAAATTAAAAGCAGTGTGTTATATCTCTTGGTACTAGAGATGAATCAAACACAAATTCTTCCTTTTAGGGGGTGAAGGTCTAAAATAAAGAATATAAGTACTCACAACTAAAAAGTGAAAGAGGGCCAGGGATTCAGCTCAGTGATACCTCACCTACCTCGCAAGCACAAGGTCCTGAGTTTGATCCCCGGTACAAAAAAATTAAGAAAAGAAAATTTAAAAATAATAAAAAGTGAAAGAATTATGCTCCTAAGATCAGATCCAATATGTTGTTTTTGGAACTAAAAGATGAGAAAAATTGCTTCTCAATACATAAGAGAATTTCTTTTTTTTACTTTCCTGTTGCTTTACTTTTTTATTTGACATGTACTCTTTGTACATATTTATGGGACATAGCACAATAAATCAATACATATATACAATATGTAACTCAAATCAAAGTAATTAGCACTTTCAGCAGATGCGGTCTCGAGGTCACCAGCCGTGCTGCAAACACCAAATCAACCCACTGTATACAGGCAGGTCTGCAGACACAGTCCCGAGGTCGCCAGTCATGCTGAAAACACCAAATCAGCCTGTGCTCTGGTAGCAATCCACTGGACCCCCACCCCCGCCCCTTTGGCCTCTTCTCTGTACAGGCACCTGGTTCCACACTACAAAGATGCAGAGGACACCAGACCACCAGACCACTATACTGGAGCTAATCAAGTTCTCAGCATTTAAAGAATTCCTGCCCAGAGGTAGGGGTTTCTGAGCCACCATCCCACTGCTCCTGGTCCAGAGGAAGGGGCTGCCTGGCCACCATCCCTCCTGCCACTCCCAGCCCAAAGGAAAGGGCTTTTGAACTGATGTCTATCCCATCGCTCCCTGCCCAGAGGTAGGGACATCTGAGCCGCTGTTCTGCCACTCCCAGCCCAGAGGAAGGGGCTTCCGAGCCACCATCCCTACCGCTGCTCCCGGCCCTGGACCCACCTCTCCCAGCTCAGAGGAGGTGAGCCACATGGACGCCAAGAGCACCCTCTCTGCCCGCCCACTCAAAATGAGAAAACACATAAATAAGTCTCAAAACCAGACTTCCAGATCACCTACAGCAACCCCAAAGGAAAATGAGATGGAACACTTTGATACTCAACCACTTGGACCCACTCAACTGGCAACAAAAGGGGATCAGGAAAAATGAAATCAGAAATAATTTCTCAGATAACAGGAGAAATTGTGCTCCGAGTGCAAGACATGATTAGTAAACCTAGAGAGAATCTGAGGAACATGATGGAATCCCAACACAGGAAACAAATGGAATCCATAAAACAGATGCAAATAGATTTCAAGGAGAAGAAAAACTCCATTGCAAGTCTACATAGCAGAATGAGCCAATGTGAGGGCAAAATTTCAGATATAGAAGATAAGATTGCAATTAATGATTAGGAAAAGAAAAATTGCTTCAAAATTATAAGAGAACATGAGAAATCAATCCAGTTGCTAGATGATGCAAAGAAGAACAAGATAAGACTGATTGGAGTCAATGAAGAAACAAGAGAGAGTGCAGATGACATAAAAAAACTCTTCAGAGAAGTAATGGCAGAAAACTTCCCAAGCAGGGGAAAAGAGCTTGACATACAGATAAGTGAGGCATATAGG